>JAWWEO010014657.1:0-26251 GCA_035582975.1 Ormyrus labotus
TTGGTTAGTGACCGGTCACATACCAATTTAAGCTGGGAGCGCTACTGATTGCTCTTCTTACTCCGACATCCCCTTAAGTTATAAAATAGATATATAAAAATAAAACAATACAAAAAAAAATAATTAATTAAATATAGAATATTTTGCAATTATTGTGTTGAAATTGATTGTTTTTAATGAATCGCGGAGATAATATTGGAACAATAAATTATTTAGAAGAAAGTTAAGTGCCAAAGAGTTAGCAGCGGTTTTTTTTAATTCTAGTTTCTTTTGTTTTTTCTAAGTTGAGAAAAACTGCTCACTTTTACGATGTGTATGCACGTTATACTTGTTCATATTTCTGCAAGCGCTTGATAAAACAGTATTTATCAAAAATAATTCCGTATGCGCAATTCTAAATTTTATAAATATTTTCATTTTAACTTTTGTTCGATTTGAAACCTTCGAATAAACACGCAATATTTTTCTTCGCTAAAACTTGGGAACGCTTTGTGTCACGGTTCACTAACCGATTTTCATAACTCTAAAGTTTAGATTTATTGCTTTGGCTTCCACAACAAATATAGATAGTTACGGCTGTAAATCTTCCTAATACCTTATTAGAGAACGACTGCATTTCAAGCTGATAAATGAAATTACTCGCTTACTTTTACAAGCGCCATACATTTTTCGTTCTCGGGTCAACTGCGTTCGAACCTTTCCACGAATCAAGTCCTTAAGATTCGCGCGCTTTAAAACTCCGCAGTTCAAAAAGCTACATAAATCAACCATCCGCCTGCGTACAAAGGCCCCTCTTAATTACTTTTCATAATCGAAACGTGCTTACGAGCTATAGTACACCAGCGCGCAAACTGTCCTCTCGAGTCCCACAACAAAGAGCCCGGGAGAAAATAATTTGCGCCCTCATTTCCTCGAGTCGAATCCTCCGCCGATCCCCCCCTCTGGCCGTAAAACTCGAAACGGCGGACCGCCCAGAAGCTCGGTCGTCGAAGGGCCTCCCGAAACAAAAGGCGAAAACACACCGCAGAGGCAGGCGGCGTAAAAGCGCGGGAGATCCGTCGGACTAACGGTACGCCGTCCGACTTCCGCGATTATTAGGCTGCCGCGCGCGAATGAAGTATCGATCGTTAACGTCCGGCGGATTATTGCACTTTTACGCGAGCGGGGAGCCTCTCTCTCTCTCTCTCTCTCTGTGAGTGTGCATCCTTGGAGGCGCGAAACACGTGTGAGAGAGCCGTTAATTGAGGTTCCGCTGAAATTAAGTAACTTCGCTTTTACGGCTTTCCTTGAAACGCGGCCGTCTAGACTGCGGAGGAGAGGCTTTATTTGCATCGGCTTTTGTGTAACGGGACGTTCTGCCCGGCTGGGAGTCGGAGCTGCAGCCGACATCGAGAGTGGAGTTGGTTGGGCTTTCCTTTCTTTTTTTTTTTCTTTTTTTTTTTTAAGTGTTCTTGGAGACGATTTGTTGTTCGGCGGATGATTTTAATGACCGCTTTTTCTCATCGAGTTCTGGGGAAACTCGGAGAAAAAGTCGTGTAAACAAAGCTGTAATAACTCAAGATCAAGCTCAAGAATGTTATTGACGCTGACATCTCTCGCACTTCAATGATCTCTTGTTTGTCGCCGCTGGAAAATTGGACGTTCAATTTTACGGAAAGGATAATTCTTTGAAAAACTTATTGGTGATGTAAATCGTGCTTTTAGTAAACGAATTTTCACAAGTGAAAAGTGTCTCGCGAATTAAAAATCGCTCTGACGAGGACCGTAGCTTAGCGGTCCGAAACGTCAGCATAATTCTTGATAAAGAAAACATCAGTAGACAGTACAGAGCACACTTTTTGTTGGAATTATCATAAAATGAACAAGTGATTTAATTGATACATGTCTTTGCCTTTGAACTACTTTCTTTGATTATTTAAATTCTACATTTTTAAACAGCAAGAGGCTTACATTCAACAACCATAAAACTATCGAAGCTCAGATAACTCCCCCAATAACACAGGTTGCAATTTTACATAAATTTGATGCAAAACTGCGTCCGTTTTTGCTGTTTGCTGGCATATTGCTGTTATTTTGCTCTATTTTGCTGCACTTGTGTTATTGGGGTCACTCGTTGCACAAGAAAGAATGGCGCAGGTATTACAAGACAAACCTTTTTTCTACCAAAAGCAAATAAACAAAGACTGCTCGTCGCCGTTTTCCCAGAAACCCGACACCTCGCCAAAGCCATCAATAAATTACACGGCGAGTTCGCGTTCCGCGAAAATTCACCTTTCGCCCTGTAAACAAAAAAAAAACACCTCCCGACTGCACACAAACGATCGCAACGCAAAATTTCCATTCTCCTCATCTTCGTTGCGCTCGTCGCCGTCGCGGGGGGTGGGGTAAAGCTCCGCGTAATCAGGCCGAGAGCGATAAGCAGGGCGGCCCGCATCGGAACGGCGGCAGAAACCGCTGAAACGCGATGCTTTCGCTTTGGCTCCGCGAGCGAATTGATTCCTTCTCGTGTGCGTGTGGGCGTGTGTGTGTGTGTGCGTGTTGTCGGGCTCCTGCACGCGACGCTCCGGGCGCCGTGCAGTTCAATTGCGCGGAGCTTGCGGGGATTAGCGGCGTGTTTGTTCGCTGGCTTGCAATTCCCGGAATTGATTCGTTACGAGATAAATTTTGGCGGCGGCTGGGAAGGGGTAGGGGAGGGTTCGGGGGTGGGCGGTT
The DNA here is from genome assembly GCA_035582975.1 of Ormyrus labotus. Classification (NCBI taxonomy): domain Eukaryota; kingdom Metazoa; phylum Arthropoda; class Insecta; order Hymenoptera; family Ormyridae; genus Ormyrus; species Ormyrus labotus. The sequence goes on from JAWWEO010014657.1 coordinate 2,713, forward strand.
TAAAGGGCAGGGGGAGGCGAGTTTAAGGATTCGCGGTTGTACTTGTGATGATTTTTTTGTTTCGAGATGATCCTTTTTTTAGAATATAGTTTTCGTTAATGTTATTGGTTGGGAGAACCTAAATAAACTTTTACAAGTCTTTGTTTTTTGAAGTTTCGTGAGAAAGGCTGTTTGATTTATTTTTTTGTAAAATATCGAATTTTGAATCTTAAGAATTTTTAATCTAAATGTTTCTATAAATTAAATGTTTCAACAATCTATAAATAATCTGATATAAAAATTTTATTATGTAAAGCAAATAAAATTAAATGTAATCTATTGCATTCCTTTAAAGATTTAAAGATTATCCGCATTTATTACATCTTTCATTATTGTTTATAAATGGATGGTTTATAAACGATAATGAAAAGCTCATTTCCAACTAATCAATGCTCATACTTTTTATACTATAACGATTTTATTTTACAGCTTTTCCTCTATAAATTCCAGTAAACTTAAAAAATCTCTGAATAATCATTCATCATTACACGTACATTATTCTTCTTTTTATAAAATATCCTTTAACTACCTTAACTACTTATCTAGATCACATATAATACGCAGAATATAATTGCGCGGACACTGTTTTCTGCTATTGTACGTGCAGTTACGTAGTATCGAGATAATTTCTATGATTCACATTATAATTAAACATTCTGAAAAACAGTATCAAAAAATTCGAAAAAAATGTTTATTAGTCGTTATAAAATCAGAGCGAGAATTCAAAAAAATAATTAGGATTCCTAAGCAGTTGGCGAGTCATGAAAAACTACGATCAAACGCCTTTATGTTTTTACAACTAAGAGGAAAACAAATAAACGATTTATCATAAAACCACGGACGGTCAACTCGCCTATCCTATTATTAAAAAAAAAAAAATTGATATAAATTGCTCGGGTATAATGACAAAACTACCCAGCATAAATATCCTCACGTTTTGTATTCCAATTCGAAACGAGGCTTACATAAAATTTCAGAAGCGCTTATCAATCGATCTGCTGATGCAAAAAAAAAAAACAACAGTCATTAGCATCTACATTAAAAATAGTTCAAAAAACTTTATTTTTCTTCGTAAACGCATTTCCTGCAAGCATTTAATTGGTTCAATTCCGGACAAAGAAACCGCTTATTTATAGAATTTTATGAAAGATACTTACTTCTCGCTTCGTTCCGTCGTACGTCGTAAAAAGAAAAAAAAAACAGGTGCTCTTGAAAAATATCGTCCAGAAAATGACCGAAGTGTCGAGCCTTCGACGACTTTTTGTCGACCCATTTTTTTTTTTCTCTTCCCATTAATATTCAAGAATCGTCGCGATCGTTGCATTGAGAATTGCGACGCGGAGACACAAAAACAGAAACACACCTCTATTTTCGAGTTTTTTATATGCACTTGAAAATATATTCCGATTAATTTCATTTCAACTTACAATGTATAATTGAGATTTTTTCCTAAGTTTAATTAATTAATTATGGATTCGATTCTGAAAAATTATTTAAATTCACCACTAAAGTGTCTCGAATAGAATTTTTATGTCTCGAGTAGGAGGTGTGTACTTTTTAATTGCATACAGCAACGGAACAAGTTTTTATCGGATAGGCAGAACAGAATAAAGCTTTGAATAATATCGTTCAAGTAACTCGTCATACTTTTTCCATAATTAAGCAATTCAATTCGAAACATTGTGCGCCAAGCACCGATAATTCTGGAGAGATCGATAAACTGTGAGATCCTCTTTTTATGGTAATCCAAAAATCCTCTCCGCAATAATTATCGGTGGGTAAATGTTAACAATGAACACGACTTCCTACTTTGATTAATGAATATTATTTACAATGCAAACTAAATCGAAACATAATTTTTTTTTTTTTTTTTACAACGAAACATAACATACGTCATTGAGAAGGCGGAAGACTCGCTAACTCAGATGTTCGATGTACATTCGAACGGTCATTTGAATATTACCACATTATAAGTCTTATTCAAGTGATTATATAAAAATTGTACGCGTTGCGTGTTTTAATGTTAGAAATTGAATTCGAAACAGTTCAACGCGATATTAGCTCATCCGATTATCTTTTAACTTTTATGCTTTTTTTCAAGTTATAACATCAAAAGAAATGAATGATCGAATCGAATTCCAATACATTAATTTTAATAATAAAAGTTCCACCGAATCAATAAACCCTCCACCCAAAGCTCTAAACGCCGCACCTCAATCCACAAAACGACTCATCGACCGAACAGTACATTCGCCCGGATCCCCAGAAAGCAGCTCAAAGCGCAAAACACTTCCTCCCGGCCGATCCAACGATGCCGCATCGCTCTCTCTTTGCCGAGTATTCGAAAGGCCTTGGCTCCCCGCTCGGCGACAAGAAGCGAGCGATCGCGGAATCAGCCCCGATCTAATGGTCCGCACGTGCGACTCGGACGTTTAACGGGCTGCGAATCGCTCTGCTCTTCGGCGGCGTTGGACGCCCGATAACGACGGCTTGCAAATTCGCGGGGGACGCTAATTCGAACGTCGGGACAATGTAATCGAGCGGCCTGGTTTTTTTGGGAGATGATGATACAATTTACGGGGCTGGATTTGGTATAATCGGTTTTCGATGAACGGGCGATTTTAATAAAGCGGCGGCGCGGCACTCTTTTTTTTCTTCAAAGCGCATTACCTAACGAGGCAATAAACAATCAATAAAAATAGGAAATTTATCACTTTCTAGGAATATCGCGCGACTTTTTCAGCGCGCTTCAAGGAAATTACGGTTTTCCATTCATAATTAATGAACCATCGCTCCAAGTGAACCAACGTTTAATTATTGTTTCATCAGCTTCGGCGAGGCGAGGCGCGTTTATTTTATTATCTCCTTTATATCGGCGTATATCTCGCTCGTATCCTTAACTTCGCCGCGGCGACTCAAGTTTCGTTCTTGCGCGAAAGTGTATCGCCGCTGTAAATTATCATTATCGGCCGGTATTAGATCGATAAATCAAAAAAAAAAAAAAAGAAAAAAAAAATCTTGTATATCCTTTCGTTAATTGTGGCCGAACGGTATCTTATGCATATTTACACCTCTCTGCTTACGCAACGCGGCAGTTCCTGCGAATGGACTTTAAAAGGAAAAATCGTCTGCAAAACCGCAGCTCGCGCAACGGGGAAGGATGCGAAAACTCGTGCCGCCTTCGATACGTGTCGGCTTCGAGAGAAGCGTCTGTCTCGCTTTGAAATTCATATTTAATTAAGAGCGCGGAGAGCCTTGAATTTTTTCTCTTCCGTTATTAAATGCGCGCGCGCGCGCGCGCGGATCGAGCCGCGGAGATTTTAACATAACGGAAGAGGTTTCGCGTACGCGAGACACGCGATTCTTTTTGCGTTGAAAAGGCGCGGATTCGTTGTTGGATGTTATACCGAAAACATTAAGTAACGAAGAAAACCGCCGATGCCGCGGGCGGTGGTCGTAATGATGCAACGGACACGAGGCGAGCCGAGGAGATTCATGAATTTTTAATGCGAGATAGAAAACGCCTGGATCCTGTCGGACCTTGAATTTTATCACCGGCGTCTTTGTTACACACTGGGAGGATTCGGGAAATTGAACTGCATTCGCGCGGTCCCGCGGAAATTTATGAGTCGGCGGAGAGAGATTTTATTACCTTATTATTAAGAGGCTTGAGAGTAAACTAAAAATATCAGGTAGTCTTCTGGATAAAAGTGGAAATTTTTGGAAATAATATATATTTTTTTATTTCCAGCACAATGAGATATATTTTTATGTGTGCGTTATCTTAATTTAATAAAACGACTACTAAAGTATTCTAAAAAATAATCTAAAAGAATTTCTAATTTACGTATAATTCACGTGTAATTCAATCAAAATCCAATATGATTAAAAATACATTTAACTGAGCTTTTCAGAACGGTGAATTATCCAAGTGGAGGAGTGCTGTACCTCCAGGTCATGGATTTTATTTTTAAACTGAATGTACGAGACTGTGACTTTCTTTAAATTTTTATTTTCAAAAAACTATATTCATAGCGAACAAAACAATCACAGCGAACCTCATAAAGCTTGACAGAAGGCGAAGGACATAAAAACTTGACGGGTCCATCGAGTATCTCGATTGCACTCGCACATAAATTCGAATAAATCCAACTAAACTCTGGCAATTTACAATTTTAAAACTTTTCTCCCATTAAGACAAGAACCCGCGTAACAACATCGAACCCCTCGCTTTGCATCCAGCCCACGTTGCCCCAAGCCCAAAGTCCAAACTACACGCTCGAAAGCGCCGCACGAAAAAGAACGCGAGCAACGCGCGGGGCCGGCTCGCTTAACCCGCGAACTTCCTCGACGGCCCCGTAATTTGCAAAAATCAGGAGTAATGCCCCCAACGCGCTTCGAGGATGCAAACGACCGCGGGAGAATATTGTCACGCTGCCAAGTCCTCCCCGCCGCACGCGCCGATCCAGCTCGCGGTTATCGTTGCCGTCGTGCAGATCGGAAAATTCGGCTCCCCGCGCGGGACCTCCCCCCCCCCCCCGTCAATTATGCGGCTGCTTTGTCCGCCGAAAAGAACTAGTTAATTCCGATCGCTGAACCGACAGATATGGTAATTTTATGCGGCAGTTAAGTGTTTAAGTGCCGCTACCGTTGTTGATACAACGTCGGGAGTTTTAGAGTTGCCCGTAATTGCAGTTAGGTAATAAACCGGAGCCGAGCGATGTTTTGGGAATTTCGATCGTCTTCCGAAGCTCTGAAAGGCCACACTTTGCCGATTAGTACGCCTTCGAACGGAATATCGAAATTGGAAGAAGCGTTGCACAATACAGAGCGGCGAGCGAGATTAAATATTTGAACGGCAAACGTTGCGCGATATTAACCGTCTAAAGCAGTCGGGTCTTAAGAATTATTTTCTAACGCGATTTTATCTGTTTAATTAGACGCTTGATTACGCGACGCATGTAAATACGACTATCTAACGTCGAAGTGAATCACGCTGCGAAACGACGGTTTTAAGCGCGCCGACTTTCGCCAAAATAACCGTTACCCCCAAATTCCGGCAACAGACGCATTAGCCGCCACTGTACTTTTTGCGCGCGATTATTCTTCCAGCTTAAGATGTTCTAAGATTAGATCGAGGCTGCCGAATTTAGACTGGGTCATCCAGATAGCCGCGGATTCGGTTTACAAACTCGAGTTACAAAGCCGGTAAGATTTGCACGACCTGGCATCGATAAACTTTCGGGTCTGCAGATAGAAAAATTAATTTTTGCAATTAGTAACTGAGCGATTGTCAACGGTGAGGCAAGGAATAGACGTCGACTGATAAGCGACTGATACGTCTTTATAATTACGTCGTTATCTACTTTTATAGTGCAAATCTGCAAGATGCGATTTCATTATTTCACGTAGTCGTCAAAGAAATCACTACTTGTCGAATAAACTTTTTCATCGAAACGTTGCCATTACGGTAATATTCTCGTTTAACGTACAAGCCATAAAAGTATGAAAGACAATAAAGTCCGGACTCGTCTGCTGCCATAATTGCATTACTGCTCATCAATGCACAGTTAAGCGAATTACCGAATAAAACGTCGCAACGTTTACCATCTCGAAAAACATTTCGCAACGAAAGTTTTTTTATTAAAACTTTCCGACGCGAAAAAAGAGTGAACGCGAAAATTATACCACTAAAACAAGGATATTACGCATCTTTGTAAAATGACACGATGCACTCGTAATGCAAGCAGGTCGATTAATGCGTTAATTCTTATAATTCTACGAAGTCATTAACACTAATTAAAACGAAATTTTCATCGAGTGACGCATCGGTTGCAAATCAGCGGTACATTTTTCTCATCCTTCTGGAGCAAAAAAAAAAAAAAATAATAATCTAGAAAAAAAAAAGTAATTTGCCTTCACCTTCGTGAGCAGAGTCGATCCTTCAAATTGAATAAGGCAATTTAAAAATCTCTAGACTCGTTCGTAGACCGTCGGCTTCGGAGTTTCCGAAGGCGAAGGATATAAATTTTTTCAAAAGACGAATGTAAAACGCTTCGAGCGAAATTGAAGGCTGACGGATAATTGTCGCTATTAGAATGAAAAGTAGCGCTGCAAAAGTGTTGTTAAAAATCGTTTTTCCAGCTTCATTGTCTCTCTTCCCTTTTTTCCTTCTCCGCGCCTCAGACGAAAATGATTTTTAAGTGGCCGGCAGACGCAAAAAAAAAAGAAAAACAAAAAAAAAACAAGAAAAAAAGGTGGCAACGGTAATTGTCAGACTGTTACCGCCGCGGAAAAGGAGAATGGAGTAATTTAATATTTTCTTTGTGAGCTTATGTCTTTTAATTAATCTGGTAATTTATTTCCTTTTCGCCGAGGTTTATGGATTCCTCGTTGGAAAAATCGGCAGACTTAGGTAAGCATGCTAATTTTATGTAGTTTAAAAATGGAAAGAGACTTTAAGAAATTCAGCTTTCATGAAATATTAATAAACGCAGCTCACGCCCATTTTCATCACTAATTGATAGACTTGGGATATCAATTTGTTTTTGTTTTTATATTAAATTTAAGTTAAGAATTGGGGATTGAATTCAAATTATTATCTTTCTTGGCTTTTTGGAGCTCAAGTATAAATTCGAAACTTTTTGTTAATGTTTTTGATATAACATTTTTTTTTACTCTATTGAAAATACAGTTTATTTAAAGTTGTTGAATCAATCAAAGCATTTTTCACTTCGTATAAACTAGATTTTAATCCACTGCTAAAGTAATTCATTCAGATCCTCCAAAAAATCCTTTCCATCCAGGTCAAAAAACTCTCCCATTGGGGACAACATCAGCAAGAAGCAATCGGCTCTTATCATCAGCTACTGCAGTTGCCACCGAGAAACCAGAGCGAACCGGTTGCGAAAAAAAGAAAAGAAAAAAAATTGACTAAACCACACATAATTCCCCGATAAGATACTCCATCTCCGATCGCCTAATATTCTCTCGCGACTCGACCCTTTCACGTGCAGACCTTCTAATTCGCACGTATATAGAACGCGAGTCGCTGCCAGGCTTTTTTTTCTACCCTGCCCCCCGCCCCTCGTTTGCTTTTTGCACGTGAGATGCCGTGCCAGTCCATTCAAATGAACGCCTTATCAATTATTCATCGGCGATCGCGTCAAGGCCGCCGCTCCGAGCCTGCCGCTAGACTGATTTATGTACTTATAGAGGCGGCTACCGACGCGGAATATGGACGAAACGTGATGCAAGTTCCTCAGTTTTTCGAAAGATCGATGCTTCTTTTTTGGAGAATTTCCTGGGGGTCTTTTGATCGGGTTAGGGTGGAAGCAGCTTTTTCGATAATGGGTTAGCCGAATAATAGCAATATTGTGGGTATTGTGGAATACTCGTCGGAAGATGCATTTGAGATGGCGTTATGGACTTTCTTTTTTTGAAGGAAAGTAATTTGATTATATTTCTGGTTTTAATATTTATTTGAGATAAATGCGATTGCGCTGGGGGTTCTCTCCCTCGATGTATCATTTTGTTTTGGACAATCTATTGTAATTGGGCTTATTGACCGTCTGATTAATACATAAATAAATAAATAAATAAATTGTTGTCTGTACTCATTGATAGGTGACTTCTTCATTTGGAAGTTTCGATTAAAATTATCTATCGAAATTTCAATAAAAATCTTACGAATATACGTTTATAAACAACCAGTAATTAATTATTAAAATATTTATTTGAAAAATTTGTCACTAAAAAACTCATCCAAGCGACTTCAACCGCAATTCAGAAAATTAGATTTTTACCGAACACATTACACAATCTCAGTCGTATTCCACCACCGTATAAAGAACACAGGAAAACGGATAAAAATTCTGACTAAATTCACACCGGCGATTGCGTGATACGCAAATGCCGACACTTTTATCGGAGACTCTCGGAGAAGCGACCGAAGTCTCTACTTTAAATCGATGCTATCGGAATTCTCAGATATGTTTTGAAATCCAACCAGGAGATTTAAAAGAATCGCGCATTCCTATACTTCATCCGGAAACAATGGCTCTATTTTTAGAATGCACGAAATAACAGAGTGCTTATGTAGATACAATCGAAAAATGCTTAGTTATCTTCGATTGCAGACTCTGATTTTAGAAATTAATATTAGTTTCGAAACTATGTTTGGAAAACGACATAAATTGTAACCAACAATCTGATGATTAATAACGACCCTCATTTTGGACTAAAATTGAGTTACTTTTAATGCACGAATTAAAAATGAACTCAGAAAAGTGCCGTTTTGGGATCGAAACGCGGACAGGTTAAGAAAGCAGGTTTTTACTTTCATTACTACAGATAGGCACTTTTTAGGTCTATCTTTGAAAGCAAATAAATTTTAGGCGAAAAAGGAAACAAGGTTTCATGACAATTCAATTTATTTTTTTGAGAAAAATAATAACTGCAAGGATTGAAAAGTTTATTAATTGTTATTGTTCGATTAAATTATGATTATTTGCGTAAGAACAGAGGTGTGTTTATATAAGTGGATAATTATTTAACTATGTACTTATAAGAATAATAAAAATACTTTTATCTTTGAGGCAGGGATTGTTTCTTATGCTCTAAAATTGCAAATAATTAGCGTCAATGATTGTATCGTTAAATTTACTTATGAGAATGTAAATTACATTTCTACTTTTATTAAAGCTCTGGTTTTATAAGTTTTAATGAAATAATGACTGTATTTATGTTTATTTCGGTTTTTCTAGTGGTTACTGAAATCCTTGATTCTTTGAGATTTACAGGATCGTAACACTGTTATTTAACTGTAAAACTGCTATAAATATTTTAATTCCAAACTTAATTTAGGAAGTTTGTTTATACTTTATAAATCAGGTGCAATATGGACATTATTTTTTTTTCGTCTTCTCTATAATCTCAGTTACATATAAATTTATGCTTGACTTAAACGTACTCAATTATTAATAAACCCCATTTGTTTTCTTTGTTCATACGAACGTTATCACTAAATCTTTAAGTACAATTTTATCTGAATCCACTGAAGATCCAGGAAGCATCATTTATCAATCGTGTATATACTTCGAATCACAATACTTCAAAGATAAATAAAATGAATTCCCATAAATCTTAATAATTAGCTACTCAATAATTACTATCAAACATACAATCAATCCTACCTAGACGATGGCTACTTAACACCGATCAATACAAAATTAATAACTCTCACCAATCAAATAATCAACCAATAATCCGCTATTAATTACTTCATATCAGAAGCTTACATCCATCTCTTAAACACCACTAAAAAGGTAGTGCCTTATACATATTCATAGAGGAGGGAATGCCTCTATTAGATAATTCAAGAGAAGTTCAATGGAGAGGTCAGCGCCGAGTGTATTAGACTAAACGAATTTGCAAGATTCATCAGTTGCATGCGTATGTACAATAACGTAACGTTAAGTTGGTTATGAGCGTCTAAAGGCGCAATGGAATTTAGCACACAGCCTTAGTTGACGAAGCGTTTTACATAAGGTAATCAATTGGTGGGATTATGAAAAATGGTGCTTAGTGGCGCCGGATAAAGATAAAACGATGTTTTAGTGGCTCTGAATTATGCGGATGGAGTGGAGTAATTGACATTTTCTAACGATTGGAAATTATTTTTATGCCTCGATGAAGGTTTCTTTAAGTAGTAATTTATGCAGTAAAAGGAAAGAGGTAATAGTAAATATTTTTATTTTTAACGATTAAGTGTATAAAATTACAATACAATTATATTACTTTTTTGTGAACTTGTGACATTCCCTAAATTATATCTCAAATAACTCAAATTCGAGCGTTTTAATGAAAAAAACTGAATAAATCGATCAAACGTCAGTCAATGCTATTCTTAAAAATGTTTGCATTGTTTAAAGTAAAAATGTGTTTATCAAAAAAACTTGCCTCTTTCATATTTCCGGACTTCAGTACTTTCATTCTTTTAATTTGAACGATTTCCATAAGTATTTAATAATAATATTAGATGGAAACTACTCAGACTTGACTCCTTTTTATACTTTCGTAAGAAAGTTATTCTATTTTTATAATATACTTTAAATACAAGATCTATTTTAATTTTAGCTTTTAATACTATTTTTATAGATCTTACCATAGTGTCCAGAATTTGAGGTACATCATTATCATCTGAAATCTCTACAAGAGACATTCCCCATTTGGGATTTCTAAAAATTAATAAATGTGTCATACGTAAAGTATCTGTCGCTTTCAATTCAGGCTGCAAAAATAATGAAAATTTTTATTTATTAAAAATGGATCTTAAAAAAAAGAATATTAGAATTTCTATGTAAAAAATGGAAGCACCCGCCATTTCAGAATTGGTAAACATTTTAATTATTTGATTATTGTATAAATACGGAGACTTTTTTGTATTATCACATTCAGCTGCAATAGCTCTTCTAAATAAAACTGGATGGAGTCGTTTAAGGTAGTATGGGACAAAAAATTCGTTTTCTTAGAATGTCCTGAAATTTTGCACACTTAGAATAAGAGATACCGAGTCCTAAATTTAACGTTTTTAACACATGAAGGATAGGCAAAGGCGCAGAAAAATGTATATTTCATCAAATTCCAAAAAAACTGTTCTTTGTATCCTCTTCAAAAACTGATATATGAAAAACGAAGATTATTACAGTTAAAATAAGCGTAGATTTGTTTGAATCGTCTGTTTCATTGTTAAATAAAAGTTGTAAGAAGTTTGCTATTTTGCAATTTGAGTGACTTGTTGTTCGCTTATTTGACTTTCACGTACTCTTTTTCCTACGTGTTACAGTAATTTGTAGTATATTAGTTTATAGTAATAAATAAATAGAAAATAAAAATGTTTAGAATAAAAATTAAAACAAATTTTTATAAATTAATATCGCAGATATAGTTACTGAAGTTTTGGTCATGTATCTTTTTTTTATTTGTAAAAAATTAAAACTGAAATATTATCACTGGTTTCTATTTCCACTGTTAGAAAAAGTCATAAAAAGTCATATATTTTTAACATAACACAAATTCATCCAAAACTTTTTTAATCCGTCAGTTCATAAAGTTACATTGTGTTTTGTCGAAGAAGTTCCGCTACGGATTTACTATGATTTCAGTAGTATGTATTTAGTTAGCTTGTTTTAATAAATCGCGTCAAGCGCGCGTATACATAAACACTTTTCGAGAAAAGTTTTACGAACGCGACGTTGTAGTTGATCAGTATACTGGAACAAGTTTGCTTATTTGATGCGTTATGACTCGACATTAAATATAGTTTTCATGGTAGAACAATTTTTAATTTACTGCTTTGCGGGAATTCGAATGCAGGTGCTGAAATTGTATGGCGATTTTGTTCTTACAATTTTACTCAAATTATTTCGTGTGTATTTAATATCTATACAGTCATTGAAATTGTTTTTACAGTTGCAGCCTATTATTGTGATTGAGACAAAGAGTATTGTATCAGACGACGAGACGAATTTAAACAGATGAAAAAATAGAGAAACAAAATTAGATTTCCTTATCAGTCGATCGAAAAATTCCAGTTATTCCTTTTAATTAAAGCAGAAACGTGAGACTTAAATTTGAAAACAATCTGACTCAAAAGCTCAGTGATAAAAGAATGTCATCACTTTTAAATTTTTAGTATTTCTGATTTAAATAATCTCTCTAAATTGTAAATCCTGATTTGTAAATTCTATACTGTTATGTATAATGATTTAATTTATCTTTTAATGCTAAGAAAGTAGATTGCTTCATGTTCTTAAACTTTTTTGCAGTTTCAGAGCATTTTTCTTCTTGGAATTGTGTTTCAACTTTTAAGTGCACTTTTTTAGTAAACATTTTTTTTTCCCCTAAATTATTTTTCTACCATTCAAATTTCTTTCACTTCTTCAATCCATCTAAACGAAGCACATTTCGATTCGTAATTCCTCTCCGAAGTTTCACCTACAAAATTCCAAAACCTTTCTCTCAATCACCGGCAGAATTTACCATCTTATTTCCTCCTGCATCCTTTTTGCTCCTTGAAATCGAAAACAAAACGTCGCGAGACTGACGCACGACAGGAGTCTTTCCTCTTCCCTGAATCCGTCGATCGGCTGCCTGACGTCAGAGTCTCTCTCTCTTAGGAGGAAACTCGGGATTTCCCCTCTCGCGGAAAAGGAAAAACTTTCTACGCTCGTAAAGCCAGTCGGTAATCGCCGCGACGTCCTCGGCGCTCCTCTTAATTTCGGGATGTAAATGATTAACCGTTAGGCGTTGCGACTTTTATCACCGGAATGAGCGGAGTTAACGCCGTCGTTAAGTTAAACTTTAGTTCGAGTGTGAGTTTTATTGGCTTCTGGATGGTAATTCGTGCGTTTTCCAAAGTTGGAGGCGCTTTTTCGAGCGCGATACGTGTCGCGAAGCTGACGCGCGAAACTTCCGCGTTTGTTTTGAGATTCGCGCAAAAATTTTACGTCGAACTTCGAGAGGTCTCGTTGTTCGTGAAATTCTTCGAATTTAATGCATCTCTATTCTAAACAGTGTCGAGTATATGTATATATAAGTGACTTAAATCGAGGTAATAATTATAATAATTATCCAAACTTCGCGGTAAATCACCTAATTAGCTAAAACTCGAGGAAATTAACAAACTTCGCTTCCAGTTTACCCGCTTCTGTTGACAAAAATTTCATTTAGAAATTCACTCGCCCCCTCTCTTAAGTCGAGGAACTCGTTACGGCTGTGGTGCATTATTCTACACGCACTTACGCCTACATATTAACGTAGCGGATTAGGAGTATATCTGTCATGCGAAAAGCGGGTCAATCGGACTTTGCTGATTCCGTGATTTCACGAGTCGGTGGATCTGATACATTGGGCGCAGTATTGTTCGTGGGTTATTAAATTAAATATGGTTATTTGTACAGCAAAATGCTGCTGACTTTGAGAAATTGTTTACCCATTTTGCTCGTTGTTTGTTGGCGATCTGTATTGTTAGCTTTGACGAATGTATATCCAAAGAATAAAATAGGACGGAATTGATCGGTTTTTATAATTAAATGCTTTGAATTTATCGCGAATTAAAGCCAATCACACCGTTAAAAGCATCATTCGTTTTTACGGCTTTCTTTCGTTACATAAAAGATGACTCGTTATACAGTTAAATCGCACCGCGCCTTGCATAATTTTTGCACATCGTCTTAAGTCATCCCTCGCAATGAAAACGACGATAAAAACATCGCTCGTCGTTACATAAACACTTTTGCCGTCCGCGAAAAAATTTACTCCTCGAAGATCGCTCTCGCCTCCTTCGATCCAGCGAGAGCACCCGTCCTACATTTCATTGCCTCGATAATCGAGCCCAAAGCACAGAGGCCGCCCGACGCTCACAGATTATTTCCGCGGAAATCGCGACTGCCGTCGCGGCAGAGAGACTTTAGGGCCGCGTCGGAACGAGGCCGAGAGGAGAGGGCTGGGAGGGAGGGGGGGGGGGGGTGAGTAGTCGGGAGATTGGACCGCTGTTTGTTCGGTACACACACTTGGCCCTCGAGTCCTGATGGCTGCGCGCGATGCGAAGTGGAGAGGGCGGGGGCCACTCCACTCTTCTTTTTTTCCTCTCGCTCTTCCTAAAAAAGAAGAGCTTTGTTTTCGGCCGTCGGAGCTTTTCAGGGACAGGTCTTTATTTCGCTATTCTCCGTCGTGTTTAACCTCGCGCGGAGAGCCTCTTTTTAAGTACGTTCGGAGTTGGCAGGGGTGCGCGCGGGGGGCAACGGCTGGACTTAATTTACGAAAGAGCGTCTCGCGGATAAACGGGACGGATTGCTTTCGAGATTTTTTGGTTGATTGGAAACGTAATGTAATATATCGTCGTGCTCTTGGGTTTTCGAGTGTCTTTAGTTCGAAAAATTTTCAGCCGCTTCTTAATTAAATTAATTGATATATCAACATCAAAACTGCACAATTAATTTGAGTTCGATCAACCATAACACGGTATAACGATAATCCTGTTTACCTTAAATTTAAAAGTATTCACCCTTTTTAGCCGAAGAATTGAAGTCTGCGTTCGCCGATCGATCGAGTTCGCGGATCTTTTTCCTCCGCGTCTAGGGGAAATTCGTAGCCCGGTACTTCCGAGCCGACAGTCAGCCGCGAACGGCGCAAAAATCGCGACGGCCTTGGAGGAGAAAGAAGAGTATCCGGCTCTTCTTTTTTCGGCCGACCTCCCGAGTTTCGGCTCGGAGTGCTTTTTTCGGGATTAGTGCCGCTGCCTGATGAAGTATTGTCGTGCGTTGTTCGCGGGGGAGGAATTAGAGAGCTTTTTGGTTCGTGGGAGAAGACTTGATTCTGTCGTTAATAAAGTAGTTCGCGAACGTTTTTTTTTTTTTTTTTCGATTGACGAGATTTGTTTTTAACTTTTGCGTTTTAAAAAATGAAGTCGTTTAGAAAAAAGTGTACAAAATATAGCATTTTTAGAAAATGAAAAGAGCTATTATTTTCCTAATTTCGAATATAGCGTCTTTCTAGTTACTTCTTTTATTTACTTAAGTTGAATATATTTAAATAGGTCAGAAAGGTTCTAGGACGTTTTGTCGAAACCGTTTGATCGAAGGAATTTTGGTCGACGGACGTTTGGTCGAAAGGACGTTTGGTCGAAAACCTTTTTGTCGAATGGTTTTTTTGTCGAATGGATGTTTTGTCGAAAGTATATATATATTTTCGACAAAACATCCATTCGACAAAAAGGTTTTCGATCAAAAGGTTTTCGACCAAACGTCCGTTCGATCAAATGGTTTTCGACAAAACGTCCTAGAACCGGTCCGAAAATGGGCTTGACCTTTTTTTAAAACTGCAATTCACCATTCACTGTTAATAGTGCACCACCACCAAAAAACGTACACAATTCAGAATCGCAATAAAAAAAAAAACTGATGCACGCAAAACCTGCACCTCCGCTAAAATCTTGTTAAAAAAATCGCAGCTCGGCAACAGCCCCAGATAGCGGCCAGACCCGAGGAAAGCCAGTAGCCGCCTCGGGGGCCGTCGAGAATTTATCGCTCGTTAAAGAAGCCCCTCTCGCCAAGCCGCGCCGAGATACGCACAAGATACAAGCGAACTTTCCTCCTCGAGTATACCTCTCCTAGGGCAAACCGGACCGCCGCGCGGCAGAGCCGAGTTTACATTCGTTTCGAGGCGTTTCGGTTTTCGCGCGCGCGCGCGACCTTTATTATTACGAGCTCGTTATCAATTTGCCCGGGAACCCGGGGGGGAAAGTTTTAATTGCGCGCGACGACGCCGACGGAACTCCATACGGTAATAAGCAGCAGCGGAGAGAGAGGCATTCCGGGATTATTGGGGGGGAAGCCTCGAGCTTCGGTACCGGGGCCTGGATTCGAACTTTTACCGGGTTTCTTGGTTTGTATAAGCTTCGTTGCTTTTTTTTCAGGGTGGATTTAATGGGCGGTGTTAAGATTTAGGAAGACTGATTAGAAAGTTATAGTTCAATTTTAATGGGAGTCGCGGTAGATGTATTTTGCGGAATTTCTTTGATGGAAATGCGCAAGTTTTTAATATCCGGAGTGAAAATCAAAATCATACATGAATTTTCGCGGCTTATACAAAAATGCTTATAAAAATGAAAAAAAATCTATTTTTTATTGTACTTATAATCCATTCTCAACATTATACCGCATTAAGCCAAAGGCACACTTCCTGCCAGCAGAAAATTGCAGTCTCGCAATTCCCGTAACTATATACATACCGCCGCCAAAATTCGCGCGGCTCCATTGCATTATGCATGCGGATGCGCTTTTCGCAAGTTTCGCGCGCGCTTTCGCCGGCGGACGAAAAGATCCGAGCGATTCCGGCACAGATATTGGCCGCGCGTGTTATCGGTTTTAGTTCGAGCGACCAAGTTCCGGCGACGTGGACGGCTGCCGTTCGCACTGCTCTCTCTCTCTCTCTCTCTCTCTCTCTCGATGCAATTTCCGGTAGTGCTTATTTTCGGGGGGGACGGAATTTCGTTTGCGTGGAATTTTAGTAGGGTGACGTTGTGCTTTGCCTCGTTGCAATGTTGGAAACAATAAGACAATGGCGGCCCCTTTTTTTTGCGGGAAGGGCTAAAATCGAAAAATTTAAAAAGCGTTGCTTTAAAATGCAAAAAATATTAGAATTTTCAGATTATCGCGAATGTAATTTAAAATTTAATCTACTTTTTTTTAAATGAAATTTATAAATTCCGAGTATTTCAACGAACTTATTATTCTCGTAAAATGTGCCTTTTATCTTTTAATGTGAAATTTTAATGATATTATCTGACTCTAAATTACTTTCTATTTTTATGGAAATCGAGTCCATTGTAAAAGTTCCCTTTTTTGAGGTCGTTGGATAAAATCGTCTAAATTTTGAAAGAAAAGCACAAACAGATTGACCTTCTAAGATCTATAAGAGTTCCTTCTTTTTCCCTCAAAACTTAAAACACACAAATTTATATTGTAACTCCGAAATTCTGAGCATTTTTATAAGATTTCTTTTAATCAAGAATATCATTAAATATCATTATTTATATGCAGCATGAAAATTTCAGAAAATTTCCAAATTATTCATTTATTAATCAGTTTCCTCGGAGCTTACAAGAAAATCGATCTTTCCAATAAAAGTTGCTGATCTTTTAGTTTCGTTCTTGCTCTTAATTTAATTTTGAAGCAAAAGGTCCTTGCTAAGAAGCCATTAATAATCATTGTTATAACGATAACAAGATAACGATAACACGAGCACTCACGTGTCAGATAATCATCTAATTCGCATTTAATTGATAGGTCCCTCATTAAATCGACAAACTTCAAAGAATTCGTCCCCTCGAGTTAAAAATAAAAGAAGTTTCCCTTTGGTATGAGGTACACAAACTTACATCCTCGATAAGATCTCGAAAAGAGCATTGATGTCTCGATACTTTTTTTTTTTTTTAATTAAAAACACGAAACTTTAAAAACAGTTTCTCACGAAGCTCATTAATTAAGTCGACCTGTTTCACCGTTAAAATTTAAGTTCAGGATAGGATGAAATTCGATCAGATCGGAATACGCAAAAAAAGTATAAAGAAAAAATGTAAAAAGTTATGAAAGAAAATTGATGAACGAAGTATTTTAAATTTAGAAAGAGAGAGCCGCGAAAAGGGCAGGAAGGATTTTCACGAAAAAAAAGCATAGAGATTTATAGTTTCGCAATGAAAAGATAGAGTGCCATTTTACGAGCTCCGAAGAGCTGGTTACTTTCAAAAAAAACCGAGAAAAACCCAATCCAAAGTAATTCGATCGCTCAAAACGACCAAAGCGGGAAAGAGGCGTAATCCACCGTGCATTTGCGCGTTATTATCCCCGCGAAATCGATCTCCGCGCCCCGGGCGCCTTTATCAAACATTCAACGATCCATCATTATCGAAAATTACTCGACTAAACAAAAGCATCCATATCGCGTTCTATTTTAATACCGGCGGCGATCGCTCGAACAAACCGACTCAGCCGCGAGTGCATTCGTAAATAAACCGGCGATCGATCCGATCAATTGTGGACGCCCCGAGACGGCGGATTCAAAAGGGAGAGAGACGAGCCAATCAGTGCCCTCCCCGCCGCCTGGCTTAATGACCGCAAATTGACGTACGCACACGCGCATACGTATGTATACTCCTCGGCACCGGATCGACGAGCTCTCGGCGCGCAGTTCGTTGATCCGACGATGACGAATCGCGCACGCGCCGACACTTGTTGAGGGATTCTTCCTTTTTTTTGGGGGGGGGGGGGGGGAGACTGCTGCGAACGCATAATCGCGGCTTGTTTGGGGAGCCCTGGATTCAATCTGGCGGGAGGGAGGGTTCGGCGTGGGATTTTTCGAACGTTTGGGGAAGCATCTTGCGAGGAGGGTCTCTCGCGTGTTTGGGTCACGGATTTTTTTTTATGTGACTTTGGGGTGGATTTTTCAGTATAAGGTGAGATTAAATCCTATAGCATCGTATATTTGTATTGAAAAACGTGTCCTAAAAGGTTCTTTGTCAGATCGCATTTCGAGATTAACGAGAAATGAATTAACGCAGTAACAGATTGTATAAATTAAAAGCAGAAACGAAATAAGTATTTTTTACTGTAATTTTTCACCAATTTCTACCTCTTTCATTTGTAATTTCGTAAGATAAATATTAATTATTTTAAATATTAAGCTTACGATGACTGTCCTCTAAAGGGAAGAGACAATTCTCACGTGAACAATCTCATAGTCACACAACCCGCATCACGAAACATAAATGAGTCTTTCAAGCGATGAGAAATTTTGATTAATTATTAAAAATACGTAAGATAATACAATGTAAACATGAATTAATAGCAGCTGCGATCAAAAGACTGAAAAATCGAATAGAATTTTATCAAAATTAATTTGAATTCAAATTTACGTATTTTAAATAAATTAACGTGACGTCAAAAAAAGCTTTCAATACCTTTACCAAAACATAACAAGAGCTTAACGAAATCCATCCCCAAACAAAAGAATTTTCCGAACAATAACACTTCCTCCCAGCCGAGGAGCGATACACACGCTCTGCAGAAAGCAAACGCGACGTGAGCGTTACATCTTACTTTCCGCGCCATTTTTCAAAAATTGGGACAAACGCGTTAACCGACCCCCTTCGAATAAACCCCGGACGCACTCGACTCCTTGCAGCGTCAGTTCGTTACATTTAGCTCTTCCGAAACGAGCGAGCATAAAAGTTTACGGCGCCGCGTAAATGCGCCGCGCGCGTGTCGCGAAAATATAAAATTACCCTTATCTCGTAGAAAGAAATCTGAATGACAAAAGAAGTCCTTTATCTTGGAATGCTATAATTTTCGAAATTATCGTCGAGGTCAGTCGCGAAAGTCAGACTCGTTGGTAGGCTGGGAGAGTATACGAGCATTTTCGAATTTCGAGGTGCGATTACGAATTGTTTTTGATGGAAGTGACCCAAGTTACTTCGAAAATTCGACCATTTCTGAATTATTCTGTATTTTCCTTTTGTAGTTTCACTAGCAATTTTTTAATCAGATATAATTCAAATTATAAGGCTTAAATTATAAACTATTTATAATACATTACCAATAAGGATAAATAATCACATTCCAAAGTTTGAAAGCTGTACTTAACGAGATCCCAGATCCCTTGCGAACGCCCAAAAGTTCTTCGCCAAATTTCCCCAATCTACTTACACAATGAAACCGCCCCGCCGCAGGAGCAAAACTCCCGGGATGGCGCATTAGCTGTTTACTCGATGTAAAAACCATTTCCGCTTAATCAAAAATCCTCTAAAAAACTTTGCGAAACGACCATTAAAACGGCGCTCGGCGAGGGTAATTGGCCTCAAAACTTTTCGGCATAATCGCGGAGGAGAGAAGCGCCGAAGGAGCTTTCCGTTTTACGTAATACTAAACTTCCGAGGGAGAATGTAAATTCGGTGCACTTTTTTTTCAAGCAGATGAATCTCGAGGCGGATCGGACGGGGTGAGATTTCAGGAGTATCGAAAGTTTAGCGCCGAGGAGTAGAAAATAACGCGCGAAAGTTAAAATTTTTTTTTTTAATTCACTTATTTAATGTCGCGTCCCTCATATTGGGTATTAGCCACTCAAAGTACATAAAAATTCTGATGTTTACAATACATTTAGTCTAGAGACAAATTATTTTACATTTTATAACAGTGTATGATACATAATATAATGACGATATAATATAAACATTTGATAATACCAGATGCTTTGCAGATTATAATATGGTGAGAAATTTTGATTTAGTTCATATTTGGCTGGATTTAATCGAATCGAACAGTTTTCGTATTATTTAGAGGGGATAATCCGCCGAAATGTCAGAAATACTAAACTTATCGAATTGCTTTAATCCCCGGGGCTTAACAAAGTTTTCTTCTTCATTGAGTTAAAGCTTATGAAGTCGTGAAAGTCCCTGACTGTTTTGCAGGGATTTGTTCGAATTAGAACTCGGGTTTTTGCTAATTTTAATTAAAGATAAGCTTGCATTACAGTCTTTAATAAACTTTTAATCAGAAATTCATTCACTTCAATAAGGATCTTTTCAGTTATTCGAAATAATACTGCAGAGCACGAAAGCTTATAAAAAACTTAATACTTATATTTTCAAACTCGAATTTTAACTTGAAGAAGGACGCAGAAAAAAATATAATTGTTCGAAATGTCGACAAAAAGGAAACTACTAACTGCTTTATTTATTTCATCAAATTGGCCCTCAAATTCATAATATTAAAAGTTAATAAAACCGCCGACGTCAGAAATTTTAATCAAACGAAAACACTTAACCAAAAGCAGGTAAAAGACTCTGCCTGCCCTGAAATCTTCCTTCCCAACTTATTTAAAACCCTTCCCCCAGCCAACCCGACTCGACTCTCCGCCAAACCGTCGCGCTGCTTAACGAGCGAAACCGGGGAAAAGCTGCTCCCGAAATCGGTAATAAGGTCATTGCGCAACGCGTCTCTCCCCCTCGGAAAAAGGAGACGGTGTTCCGGGTAACTCGAGTGCTTCATCCCTCTTTGGAGGAATTGGGATTAATTTCCAACAATTTGTTTTGTCCGCCGGCCCGGCTAAATCACGCCTTTCAATTAGGCGCTGAAAATTGGAGTGACGAGCTGCGGTGTCTGCTGCTTTTTTTGCGTCGCGGAGTTAATATCTTTTTTTAGGACAGGATGATTCGACGGTGCCGAATGTGGAATGCTTTGGGATCGTAGTTTTTTTTGTGGTTTATTTTTATTTGAACAAATGAGGAAAACATTTAAAATTTCGTTTTCAGTATAATATATATATATATATATATATATATAAAGACACGTAAGAACAAAGATTCCCAAGGTTTATATAATATATTTGCTGTATTTTATTTACCGTCAAATTTTCTTTTTTATTCTATATAACGATTGTAATAAAAAGATCCATTAAAAATTTAAAGAAATAAATCTACTGCACATCAACGATTTGATCTTTTAAGTTATATAATTTCACACAGTCACCTTAAATTATCAAAACTTGCACGAAAATGTCATCAACAAGATTGCCAAAATAAGAAAAAAAAAATTACTTTACCTCTTATGGTTCTTTTGTTTTTAACGATAATTTGTTTTTTGAAGAAATGTCAACAAACACCGTCAATACTTACCCAAAAACTAGTTCCATAACCAATAAAAATAGCTCGAATCCGTGGATATAACAACAAAAAATGTCGTCGCGCGACGCAAAATTCTCATCTATCCGCTCTCGTAATTGCTTATGAATAAATTTGCGAATATTAAAGGCTCAATTTCAAAGCAGTGATCTGATCCAATCTCTGCGCGTTCTCGCAAATAATTGCGAGCTCCCAATCTTTTGTTTGCGGCTTTTAAATTAGGATATTGATGAGGGTTTTGGAGAAAGGTGGTAGTTATGAAAAAATCAGTTTTTTTCGGGAAGTTTTTTATTATGGATATTTTAATTTAAACTTGATTAAATTAAACGTATAGAATTTTTGTCAAGCTTTAGATATTTTAATAAGGTAATGTTTCTTTTATCTTAAATACATTAAACCTGTTGAATTTGTAGCTCTTAGATTTAATTAGATATTGTTTTAGAGCAATAAAAGTTTAAGGGCTACCATACAACTCGTACAGTTATTCATTTCATTTCAGTGAACCTCATCAAAGAGAAATTAATAACTTGTTTTCGCATTTCTATAGAAATATCGTCAGATATCTGAAATATAGATTGCAGTAGTCAGTCTATTGGTAGGTTCGGTAGCATAATAATGCAGCATATATTTTAATCGAACATTTATATTTTAAATATTTTAAGAATATCAAATACAGAATAATCTTGTATAGCCTAGATTTCGAGTACTTATAAATAGCTTTATGTAACTTATATAAATAAAATAATTATTAAATTGTATGCGCACATATTACAGCAGATTTATTATAGTCATCAGTAAAATTTTAAAAAATGAGCTTTTGAAATAAATTATTTGTCATATTTTGATTCGATTTCATGAAATTTTGATCGAGAAGCTTACAATACTAGTAACTATTATAGTGGCACTAAAATTTCAAGTACCTATTGTAAATATTATAGACACTTGAACTGAATTGGTGAGTATAATAATAGAACAGGTAAATTTGTTCAATGAAACAAGATAAGGTATCGAAACAAATGATAACGGCAATAAGATAAATGCTAAACTCAAAAAGTGGAATTACTCCAAAATAGAACTTGCGCTTCAAACTGATTTTCACCTCTGTACTCTTAACGGCATTTTCACCGAAAGAAATCATGCAATCCTTGGAAATTTGAAAATCTTGAACAGTCAATATCAGCTAAACGGCGAGGAGGGTTGTGGTAGTGGAGGCACTTTAGAGGTCCAGAAATGGAATTTGACTGTAACGAGAGTCAAATTCAGGATCAGTCGAGAATCTGGACAAAGAGGACATATCTCAGGATCAAGACAGCGTTAGGCCCTGTGGCTGCACATATCATCTCTATGTGTGCTAGCGATGAGTCTGTGTTAGTTTCATGTGTTCTCCTTGTTAGTAAAAATGAATGAATTTGAATTCAAAACGTATATTAAAACTTTCAGTTGCGGATCAGTATTCAACGAGCACAGATGTAGACAGTTATTTTATCTTCGAAATTCCGGTGCAAGTATGGACGGAGAAAAGAATGATAAGCCTCGTGATCTTAGATCAAATAAAAAAAATAGGCGAGGGAATTAAAAACATAGTGGACAAGCATCAATTAGAAAAACAACAAAAAGAAGAAAAGGCCAAAGCAACGGCCTAAATTAAGGGAAAAGTGAGAGAATTGGTATTAGAAAAACAAGCAAGAGATAAGTGAATAAATAGCTATTTAACAATATTAACAATAACTAAAGATGGCTTTATTTGAATATTATAGAATATTAATAGAATTTTTTTTTAAGAATATAAAATGCAAATGTATGAAAAAATTTAAAAACATATTTCTTTGACTTTCATTCCGGACATTTTGTACATTTTCTTATGTTTACGTACATTTGCGTATGTTTCCGTATATTTTTATACGGTTTTGTAGGGTTTTGTACATTTTTATACATATAAAATTATGAATTTATAAAATTATTTATTAATTAAATAATTATTAAATTAAATTATTAAATAATTATTATTAATTTAATAATAATACATAATAATTATTTTATAATAATAATAATTAATTAATTTAATATATTTAATAAACTATTTGTTTATTTGATTATTTATTTACAAAATTATTTATTTATAAAATTATTTATTTTTTTACGTATTGTAACGGGGCAACTTTTAGCAAAAGTTAATAAATAATCGCTATTTATTTTATTAACGAGCCGGGTGTTTCTCTTACACCGCGGCCTTTCCGTGTACAACGCTGCGGCTCTCTTCAC
>JAWWEO010014688.1:0-26203 GCA_035582975.1 Ormyrus labotus
GCGTTACCACAAATTATAGTAATTTTTCGTACATTTATAGTAACTTTTAGAAAACATTTTTCTCAGTGTAATAATAACTTGTAGCAATCGAACGCGACTTGAATTTCGCGCGTATCGCAAAACTAGAGATCGCCGCATTTTTCAAAAGTAGTAGTCAACGGTAGCTTCAACCTTGCTTTTGAAAAGTTCTGACTCTGCCTACTCCGGTGCGAACCGTCGACTTGATCAAACGTTCGCGCCCCAGGCACCTCCGCATTCCCGAAAGGGGTAAGTGTAATTTAACATCGTCGTTCGATTAAATTGTACGCCCGTATTAAAAGATTTTGGTGCGCGTGTAGAGTCTGGAGCGTTCGCGAAAAAGCGTGAAAAGCAATCCAGATCTGTGCGGCTGGATTCTACCATCTCCGGCGACACGGACGAGTCCAAGTCCGAAAGCGAAAAGGGGCGGTCGGCGTGTTGACGCGACCTGGCCATAACCGGCGTCCAACAATAAGGGAGACAGGACATGTCGACGTTTCTTTCATCGCGACACGCCACGACGAGCGTCTCTCCGATTCCGGACCCGCTTTTTGGACCGCGTCCTTGGGATCGGTTAGACGCAGTGGATGCGGACAACGGCTCGACGCTACACACGATTGAGTTACGTACTCTAACGCCCGAAAGCATTAAAAGTGTATTCGTATATTGTATTCGTTCCGGACTACTATCTCAGCGATAAACGAGTTTGGTTACCGTTTTATATCTATAGCGTTTATCCCTCGGTTTTCGAACCCGCCCTGTCAAAGGTTATTTAATAAATTTAGTAATAATAGTATATTGTGCAACAAGTGCGGGAAGGAGACTATTTCACAAGTGGGAAGTTTGCAGCACGAGCCGAAGGCGAGTGCGTGTTAGCCGTAGAATACAATGACCGTTAACCGTAGCCGTGCGTGTTAGCCTTAGAATACAATATACAAGATCAATTTTTTTTGTTTGTATTCATTTATGTACTTTTGGACGTATAAATAATAAAATTATATTTTTATATTGCATTGAGTTTAATTTTTAATAATTTTTGTTACAAGTTATTTTTAAAAAGTAAAAAAATAAAAAAGTAAAAAAGTCGTAAAAAAAACCGTGCGGGAATGGGAATGCTTTCCCGCATACGTGAGGGATTATGAGTTTCCCTCACAGAAAATAAGCACGAGAGTGTAGCATTTTCAGGCATGTGTTAAAAAAAGGGTATTTAATCAGGTATTTAATAAATAGCGCGCAATTTTGATCAAACTCGTTGTTTATTTGAAAATACCCCTGCGCAAGATTACCGAATCTTACAAACTAATGTGACTCAATAAATATTGCTCAAAGTAATCATTAGAGTAAAATGGTGATGTTCTATATTTCCACTTAATTGATTGAATATGTAAGATATGCTTTAATTATTTTT
Source organism: Ormyrus labotus (assembly GCA_035582975.1). Taxonomy (NCBI): domain Eukaryota; kingdom Metazoa; phylum Arthropoda; class Insecta; order Hymenoptera; family Ormyridae; genus Ormyrus; species Ormyrus labotus. Next base: position 1,427 of record JAWWEO010014688.1, read on the forward strand.
AATATTTTCCAAATTCAATTTCATGAACTGCGTCAAATACTGTCGCCCCTTCTTCATTTTGACTTTTACTTTTTCCGTGCATACTGTCACGTATGACTCGCATCAAGGGCTGTCCAATTGCAAGCGTCAGCGTGACGATGTTAGGATGACTGGAAGAAAACAAGATCTCGGGCGGTCTCGGATCCGATTTCCTGGTCGAGTAAAATATTGCACCTGGATTGTTATATATGTTGCAATGTTGTAACACCTGAAATTCGCTTTCAAAAAACTTCACTAAAACCATTAGAACTTTTTCGATATTAATAACTGATATTTAATTTTAGAGTTTATTATTATTGTTATTTATTTGTTATTATCGAGTGCACATCCCCCATAGCTTCGATTTTTACGCGGGTATTTCTAAAAAATTTAATTAAAATTTTGATTATTATTTTTTTCTAGACAATCATAACTTGTTAACGTATTTAATTGCTAATAATATCATAAAAGCGATGAAATTATCCTATATTTTACATTCGTGAGAAATTATAATTTGAAAAAATTTTACATTTGAATGAATTAAAATATTGATTTTTGTCCGATTATAATTAAAAATAATAATAGAACAATTTTCGATGTGATATAGAATCTTGTAAGTACGACTTCCTGGTGTATGCAATAAAACATTTTTCAACAATAAGATTTCTTCAAGCAACATAAAAATTCAAACAATTATTGATCGTTCTCAATGTGAAAAGTACTCTATGAATTGTTATAGATTCTAAACCGTATTATGTAAAAAAGCTTGTTCAAAAATAGAGTTATAAGTCAAATTTTTAATAAATTTCGAATTATCGATTTCATTCATTTGCAAAACCTTTGTTTTTGAATTTCTTTGCTGTTACTTTACATTATTTTACGGTAATAACACTGACTTTATGTGACACACCGATAAATAGTTGTCTCATATCAAATGAATTGATAGCTAAAAAATGGGTGTTAAAATACGAATAAAGAAAGAGGTAAGAAACCAAACTCTTGAATTAAAAATTGCATTAATTCGAATTTAGACTATTAAGAAACCCATTATTATTACAAATAAAACTTCCCTTAAGTAAGAACATTTAGGTGAGATGAATTTTCTGTGTCCAATAATTACGGGAGAAAAAAATTATTCATCTGACTTTTTGTATAGTTAGAATGAGTCAGTTACATTTTTAAAATATATTTCAAATTTGAATTATTATTATAAATATAGGAACGATAAATTAGTTTGGAGGAAGCTAAGTACCAATGAATTGACAGCAGTTATTTTTTAGTTTCATCCTATTCGTAGTTTTTATTGAACATTATCCTCGTTACTAATTATACTTGCATACAAGACTAGTACTCTTGAAATATTCCATACCTATGTAACAATTCATATTATCAGAATCAATAACCATCAATTGGATAATTATATTAAGGTGTCGTAATTAAATACACTTAGGTGACATTTCTATCAGTGCAGCGCGTTAAAAAATCTTTCTTGATTAAAATTAGGAAAAGTTATATAAGCTATGACCCAGTCACGAAAAGTATTCAAAACATTCTTAAAGGTGGAGCGTAAGAGCGAGGGAAAGAGTGGTAGGGAGGGATAAGCGCCGAACGAATACCGAGGTAGCGGCGAAGGGGTGCAAATGCTTCCTGCTGGCGGGAGGGTGTATTCGTCGGTCTCCTCGCGCGCGAAACGTCAGTAGCGTCGCAGCGCTCCTACCAATCGGTCGGAGCTTCGAGCTCGGGACTTTGCCTCATCGTTATATCGGTGCCAATCGGAACGCTGCCACAAATAGTATCTGTCCGTTTGTTTTGGATCCGGTTTTATTAAATCATATCGTCGAATTGTTTCACGTGACTGTTTCGTCGAAGCTTTAAAAATGAACTAAAATAAATAAAGCAGTTCCCGAAAAAGTCGACTGAAAATCGCCGAGAGTTGTTCCTTACCTGGAAGCATAAAAAGCCCGTAAGTATACACCGAAGGAAAGCTAATTTAAAAAATGAGTGCACGTAAATAGCCGTTTTGCAGACGTGTTAACGAGAATTTTCAACTGTTCGATACACACATGGCAGTTTGATTTATTTTTACAAGCCATAAAAAAGCGACAGGCTGCGCGTCTGGTGCGAGCGCGGCAAGTCGTGGAATTGCCGCATCAAAATCTATGAAAAGTGTGCGCATACGAGATCGCACCAGACAGAATCCAGAACTCTTGAAATAAGCTAGCAAATATATATGTAGGCAGTTAACGAAGGATTAATTATTAGTTAACAAAGAATTAAAATAGTCTTTCAAATATCTCTTTTGGGAATATGAAATATTGTTCACCGTAGAATGAGAAACCTAAAATTTGATCTATTTAATTTATAAATAGATAACTCAGAATTCGATTGTGAAAGTGAATGTTCAAAAAAGTAAGTAATGTGTTTTTTTAAGTTATAATTCTTAGCTTAGCCTCGTTATTTCTATAAAATTACATAATTAAATAATTATAATTTAAGCTGTATCCAAACAAGTCATTTAAAAAAAAAATCAATCAAAATTATTATCTATTAACAAAATGTGCTTTGAAAGTTGTCGAAACTATAATACATTTTTATCAATAGTTTTATAAAAACTTCAGGATTTAAAAACATTGATATACATTTCAGTACGTTTCTTGTAAAATATCTATTAAAAAATCAAAATCACACTTCAAAATGAAAAAGTTAAACGGAGCGGAAATTCTTTTCTATGATCTTTGTGGATTCTGAAGAGTTGAACAAAAAGTAGTAAAAAGGGTAGAACTCAAACTATAGATCTTAAATACCGAGCATTACAAAAGTTTAAATGCTTTTCATGCGAGTTTAAGGAAATTTGCAGAAGTGCGCAGTGGCTGGAGAAACGGTAGTATAGAAGCAGCGTAAAATCGGAAAAGAATGTAACGCTTCCATATGTTTTTCGTGCACGAATTATCAATTGTTGTTTAGTATAGTGAGAATTGGTACTTAAAATGAATACAGTAACGTTTTCTTAAAAGTACGAGGAATTTCTACTGATTGAAATAATCTGGTATAAATAATAATTAGATAGTTTATGCACGATCACTTCATCTAATCATATTTTGTATTATACAGCTTTTGTGATTTTATGTCTTCTAAAAGTTACTTATGTATGTAGAGCAATTTAACTGATCAATGATAAAATAAGACAATAACAATGCATATCAATATTATTTTTTACTAAAGGGTGTAAGATTTTAATAATTCAGTATATAAATAATCAGTACTGTTGATTAAGCATCAAAGAGAAATTGCATTCATGGTATTACAAGATTACACGGCTTTGATGTTTGTAAATGATTAAATTATACATAGTACATTAAATCAATATAGCAATATAAAAATATTTTTTAATTGAAACTTTTTTTTTGCGATTCATAATAATTGACGTAATTCATAATTTATCAATTTACTTTTTATAGCAAATCAAATAAAAATTTAACTCTTTCTGAGAGAAGACATACCAAATGTAGAAAATTTGTTATAAACAAGATTTTTCGATTTAGATTATAAACAATTTTTAAATGATTTTAATATGTGTAAGAAGATTTTTTATTTAGAAATGTTAGTAAGATCTAAACAAAACATTCACATTAAGCATATGGTCAGATGTCTCATGCGTTAATCGGCTCATAAAACTTTAAAAATATTTTTTACTGCATTGTTTAAATTATATATTTTCGTATTAATTCTTAATGATCAAGTATTTAATAAACTGTTTAATTATATTATATTTCATTACTCAGCTTAAGTTTTAAATATTGCGTATTATGAATTTAGTTTATTTAAATTAAATACTTGCAAATTTTACATAGTTATTTTGTATTTAAACATATCTTATTATTTAATTTAATTCAGTTTCAGTATTTTAAATATTCCGGAATGTATTATTAAGGAATGAATGATGGAAATAAACCATACATATTTCTGTTTGCTTATTGGTTCTATATCATCTGCATAAATTAATATTGACAGAGAAGTAATTTGTACACATGTATTTATTGTTTTGTAATATGTAATTCAAGCTATAAACAAATAATATACATGTAAATTAAAATGGTTCTGATGACATTAAAAGTCAAAAACTATTTTGCCTCCAGGAAAAATATAAAATGAATTAAAAATGAGGAAAAATATAAAATGAAAAAAAAAATAAATATTTTGTTTTATACGTACATGGTTTGATATATATAAACATATTTAAGGGGGAAATTTCATAAATGAAATCTACTGTTTTTAGAGAATTATCAACGTAAAACAATAAAACAATTAAGCTCAAAATGCTAAATATCATCGAGATAATTAAAATGCTTTAGCAATTAAGCGCATAATTTTATTTTATTTACGTAGGAAGAACGCGAAAGAGAATTGTTTTGCTGCTGTACGGTATATTGTAAATTTATCCTGATATTTCTTGTTTATTTTCCTTCCAAGTCCATCTTCCTACTCTATCCATTTAATCCCTTTTCCATGAACCCTTCTTGCACTTGCATATCTTTCGCAAAGCTCATATTTCTATTATTATGTTACGTTCCTACGTATTAAAAGTAAAATACCTGGAATAAGCAGCTGCAATTCATTACAAGAAAATTTCGAAATATGTACGTACAGTTTAATTCACTTTTGCCTTTTCAAATGTTAATAAGATATGTCTACGTAGACGAAAGTTTTTTAACAGTGTAATGATATTCAGTGCAATAGCATTGCAGTAACATTTCTAGGTACAATTACTTTAATAGATCACTTTATTCTTGCTCGTTGTAAATAAGATTCAATCTTGAAACAAATCATGTAATCAAACCTATTATTTTCATTAAAAATATTTCAAATTTATAATTAAAGCATAATTATTCAAAATATAAAAATTAACTTGGTACGAAAAATATTTGTAGTTTTTTTCTGAAAACTTTAATGATATTTTATACAGTCTTTTATTTTACAATTTCAATTTCAATTTAGCATAATCCTAGTTCTCTTGCTCGGTAATTCGTTACTGAAGCATCTTATTCTCTTTTCTTACTTAAAACGAACATCTTCGTTAGAAATACTTTACTTAAAAATCTAACGAAAAAGTCTTTTAATATTTAATAAAGTAATTTTAGTCTACTTATAAATCATTTATAGATATTTGTCTTCAAAATTATATTTATAATTAATATCATAAAGAAATTATTTCCACTGTTTTAATTAAATAGTAATCTTTTTGCAAATCTCTAATTTAATGTGTTTTTTTATATATAAATCTAATCCACGATCTGGCACTCTAGTTTTAAAACTAAACTCTCATGTCATTTTTAATGTAATTTCATTTACTAATTTGAGCTAATGCCACTCGAAGAATGACTACTTTGTTAAGAGGATTTAACCCTTTCAGGCGCGAATTAAATCTGGTGGCTAGATTTTCACAAATTTTCGTATATGGGAAGTTTTGGAGTAGTTACGAATTTGAGAATAGAAAAAAAAAATTTTTTCCCAACTCATGAGATGGCATGAATCCTCATTTCGCGCTAAAAAGTAGCGTAGAAAATCGATCATTTCAAACGTTTGACAAAATTGTTTGTCAGAGCGGGGAAAAGTATTTTTTGAATTTTTAAAATTTTTCAAAAAAATGTTTTTTTTTATTTTTTTTTATCTGTTTGAAACTATTTTGTCGATTTCTGTGGACGATTTGAAATGCACGACCATCTATCCAACTTTCTAACACCAAATGCGGACTTTTCATGCCCTCGTTGACAAAAACACGGTGTGTAACACGGGGACAAAAACTATTTCAGACTCGAATGAGGTATTTTCACCTCTCGTCTCTGCCTCGTGCTGAATATGTCACCCTCGCTAGAAATAGCTCATTTTCTCCCCTTGTTGCACAATGTGCTATTTTCAAATTCAGTTGCTTATAACAATTGCAAAATTATTTGCAATTGCGAATATGACTGTGATGTATCTTAGATAACTAGCCTGGAGCCTCAAAAATAAAAAATATTCATTCCCAGAGCTTTATTTTCCGAAATATACCTTTAAAACAACGAAACAGTAAGTGTGACATATATATCTCAGTATGCCTGAAAGGGTTAAGGAGAAATGAAACTAAAGCTTAAATAATTATTAGAATGTGTTTTAAGGTTCGATTTTTATAATAATTATTTCCTCAGGCGGTAAGGTCATGTCCCTCAAAACAAACATTTAGGATGTGGGTTCGAATCCCCGCCGTCAGTTTGAAATTTTCAGAGGCGTTTTTGAAAGAAACGCTTGCCTATAACCCAGTTCTGCTCGAGGCTCACATATACGCCTAATAGGTACTTTAAGTAAGTACCATGATTGTGTTGAGTGCATGGAGTACTGAAAAGGTTGACTACTGCGGGCCTTGCTCAATAACCCGTAGAAGTTTGGTCGGGTGAATTAAATGTATAAGTTCGGGGATATTCAATGGCTCTGATCGGTAAGAGCAAGGGGAATTCATTCAGACTCTGAATTCAAAGGCCCCCAGTATCTGCCGATCGAAACAAGCAGCACTGTGCCAAATGCATATGCTTCAATTGTTTTCCACGCCGATGACCCTTATCGCTTTTTAGCGCCGTATACGTAGAGAAAAAATGACTTTAGATAAGAATAAAAAAAAACTATTCGTTTGTTATACCGGTAGAACACGACGGTATTCATTATCTATTAAATATAAAATTTTTAATTAAAATCGCGACGCGGATATCTCACCTATTCGAAGGTCCCTCAAGGCCCTTTTAACACGAGTCGAGTTCTACTCCGCTCTGAGCGAGAGTCGAGACAGTCCCTTCTGTTGGCGAGTGGATAATTACGCTCTCAGCGAGAACTAGAGCCTCTCCTGGAGAAGTTTCGGGTGCTGTGCAACCACAAGTTGGTTGATCAGAATTCTGCTCTGGCGATCGGCTACCGATCGACTGACTAGACCAAGGGTCAGTCAACGCTGTAGTGCAGAACGTCGTGACATCCCTGCCTTATGATTGCTGGCTTGTAGAAGCGTCATAGAGCCTAACGGCTTGCATATATAAACGGTGGCCGGGAACTTCCGCGAGCGAGAAAGGGTTCGGGGAAAAAGGCGCTAAAAACATTTCTTTTTATTTAGGCGTAATTTTTTCATACAGGAAAATGTTTAATGTTTAATTAGTCTCTACGATATTTAAATTTTATAGTTATTGTAGCAGCTAAATACGTATTTTTGCTTCAAAGTTTATTACGTTATAGTTTGTTATGCGCCATTTACCAACTTACCTAGTTTTACGTATAAACTTTTGAAAGGGGCTGTTGAGTCCGCATATTAAATAAATAAATAATTGCGTAATGCAAATCGACTTATATGATTATGTCGTCAAAGACGTAAAAGAGTCGAAATATGAAAAGCGATCGCTTAATAAAATTGTTGGCGTAAAATCAGAAGTCCGCAAATTCTCAATTATGCATGCAACCGACACTGATTAGCTTACGGGTTGGAAAAGTGTAGGTTGACGGACACGTATGTCGAAAAGGGACTAATATGTTGCCAGGGAATTCGCAAATGCTATTACGCGGATTGAAAGCTCTCTGAAATTTCCCCATTGTTTCCTCGAATATGCTCGGGTTTGGAGATGTGGTCAAAATACGAATCAGAGGTATGCGAATTCAAAATTTCTTGAATATTAGTAGGTGCATACGATTTTCAGTTCTGCATTAAACGAAATCAGAATAATTAACTTTTCTATTTCATCGGTAAAAATTTAGCGAAAAAACTTCGTATTTCTTTATAACCTATCAGAATTAATTAGTTATAACCGTATATATTACTTCTGATAAAAATTTCAAGACACAATGCAAACATATTTTTTTAAATATAAATTTAAATTATAATAAAATAAAATATTTCCCTTGTTACATGTATATAGATACGTATATGAAGTATTTCAAAAGTGCAGAGGTATCCTAATACAGTGGAATATGGTTTTCTAGAGCCTTCATTAGAATTGTTGAAAAAAATGAAAACATTTTAAGCTGATTTTTTAATAATTTCCTGAGATTAAAAACGAAATAAATTTTTTACAAGTTGATTTTTTCATAAATTGAAGATTTTTTTAGCCAGTTTTGCTAATCAGAAATGTCAAAGTTACCTTCAATCTATAAAGTACTTGAAACTACTTCGAAGTCGTTTCTGAATCTCTGGTTCATTTCTATTGTATGAATTACTACTGAAGTGTTAAAACTGTAGGCAAATTTCTAAACAGAAGTTACTGATTGTGAGTTCAAAACATCAAAACATTAAATATTAAATGGAAGAATATGAAAATAATTAGTTTTTAAATCAAAGTAATAAATAATTTATTCTTAAAAATGTAATTTTTAGTTATTGGAATATATTTATAAATACATACCTATAATAGCTTACCGTTTATATATCGTACTTGATCTTGACTTTAGGCGTAAAGTGTATTATGTAGATACCAAGCTTAATTGAAACACGCAAAATTACTTTAGTGAATCGATTAAATTACTTCATGATTGAGAAGAACATTATTCTGTCATAAGTAATCTATTATTAGTTTAACTTATTTAATTTTCCCTTTTAAGTTAATCATAATTAATTATCAAATTAACATTAAATTTTTTTTAATTATTATGAAAAGTGGCAATTATTTTATTGAAGTGCAAAATAAGGATAGAAAAATTAAATTGTACAATATTTCTAAAAATAATTCCATAATTTTGCAAACAATTAATGAAAGATCGATACGTTATAATTATTAAATTCATTATCAAAATTAAAAAGTTTTTTTCCACAAAAACCATTCTCAAGAAAAAGAAATGTGTTATTTGTCTTAATAAACATACGTACACAATGTGAAAAATAACCTTGCAATATGAGAAAAAAATTTTCGAAATGTAGAGCAGTGTGCTTTTATACGTGATGAATGATCAATGCGGTATAGACAATTTTTAACCAGATGTTTACGAGGCTCGATCGCAATTTGTACGAAGACAAGAGAAAAATCTTTGTTTCTTTTCCCCTCTCTTTTCATGGGAATACACACCTACACTGCATCCAGTATACGTGTGACCACCCTAAAAGATTTTTATGAACCCTCTTCCTCATTTCTCTCTATATACTTCATCTAAAAAGCATCAAAAAGAAAGGACCGCTTTACGCGCACATAAAAGTATTCAAATACTATGAAATGTATAAGATGACGCAGCTTTTTAGAAAAAATATCTAAGTTACTAGATACTTTATTTATTTATAATCTGTAGTAGATACATTTTTAAGTCTATATTTAATATACTATAAAGTTTATAGATATAATTTTATATTCATAAAACAACGGCTTTTTTATATACAGAAATAAAAATTATAAAAAAACCTTACAGCGACTTCAAAAGCTTTTTCAACTTAATGTCTTATTTAATGGCAATTCAACGGGTTTTCAAAGTTTTGAAAAAAAATCAATAAGATTTGATTTTTTGTTTTATAAGTTTTATATAGTTTTTTTTTATTTAGTTTTGAGAACAGAAATACTTTTTAGAGATTTCTTGGAAAAAATTGTAACCATATAAAATTTATAATAACGTTCTTATTTAAAAATTACAAGTTCATTAAAAAGCAAAAACTTCAATCAATGCAATTATTAATAACTAATATTATACTTGTTACTTATTCTGATTACCTGATTGTTTTTATATAATATTTACTTCTTTAAATTTCTCTTACATAGTAATATTTTAAAAAACATTTTGGATCTTCCTAATAAGATTATAAGTAGACAACATTCTTTCATAAAAATAATTAACACGCATATTTTTTCTACAATGCTAACAATTTACATAACATTGAATCCGCAAAGATTTAAATATTTTGGTGCCTGCAAGTTCAAGAAGAATTGATAAAACATCAGAAATCTTTATTCGTAAAGACCTGCAATTTGATATTAAATAATGCACGGATGGCTTATGGGTTTATACACTTTTCATATACACTTTTAAAAATTTATATTTTCACTCACTAAGGTGTCCATTGAATAAAACGAAAATACTAAACCCTTACTTGTTTAATGATGTTCAAAATGCTAAAGTTAAAGAAGAGGTGTTAAAAATTCAGCTGAGAGTTGGCAGAAAGACTTTTTATGCTACTATCTGCACTTTCACAGTTATATGCCGGAAGCGGGTTTCATTATCTTATTTTAAAGGGACTTCTTCAGTCTTGAAAATTGGGTAATTTCCCTATGGAATTTCTTTCAGAGTTCTGATACGACAGGAGACATATTGTATTCTACGGTATAGTTGTACGCGATTTCTTGATTCTTTTTTTCTTCGGAATTATGCCGAATTATAGGTAGCTCTTTATTTTTGGCATTGCATTAGTGTACACATCTGCCTAAAAAACGCGTATTTCAAAAAACTATCTGTAGAATTTTAAATAAGAATCAAACATACTATATTTTTAATCTGTTTTCCAAAAAAGGTGTAAGTTAGTTGCTGCACATTCTTTAAATTTGTGACATAATTCACGCTAATATGAAAAGCAAGTTTTAGTAACTTTATATTATTTTGATTTTAATACTTGACTAAGTGAATCCTTTTGGATACATAATTTAAAGTATTGAATACAAAAATTGTAAACTTATAAATTATTATACTTTATATTTTTATAAAAATTTCATACATCTGTAGTGTAGTAAATTAATAGTGCAGTGCGGGTTTCAGACTTTTAGTCTACTTCACTTTACTTTTAGTCTTCAAATTTCAATATTTTTCTCGTAGAAACAAAATCGTAGACGTAAAATTTCAGACATTTCCAGTTTTGAATGTGTATATAAATACCATTGAAAGGATTGTTTCGAGCGTGCATGTAACGTAACACATTGAAAAGAAAAATAACATTTGAATAGAGTTCTTCGTTATATTGCAAAATAAGTCAAAAAAGCAAAGAAATGCAGCACTCACTTATCCGTTTATCTTTGATTAATCGTAAATAATATATTTTTCAATCCAATAATATAGGTACGTTTTACAAATAGAAAGATAATGTTGACTTTTATATTTTATCAGTAAAAGCCATTTAACTCTTATCCAATATGAAACAATAAAAATGTGTACATCTTTTTTTAGAAATAATATAAAAACACCAGTACATAAAATAAATAAACTGAATCAAAAGACGTAAGGTATACAACTTTTAAGACAAAAAATACTTTTGGGAAATTTAATTGATTCATGTCTTGGCAATATGTCAAGTGTTCCAGAAAAAAAGCAAATAAGGTGATAAGTAAAGAAGGAAAAAGTTCAATTTTCAATTTCATATATTGATTACAAGTATTTCTTGCAATTTGATATAGAAGAGTCATTTTGATAAAAATCTACCTCTTTAAACGCTTACTTCTTTTAGCTGTAAATTTGTGAATATCACATTACTTTTGTGGTTTTGCGGTAAGTTTTATATTTATATTTTTGACTCTTCTATATATACCTTAACTAATATTATTTTCGTCCTTGAAAAGATCTAATTTTATTCACCAAATATTATTGTACACATGTTATATATATCTAAAGAATAATAAATACACTTACGAATAAAAGCTAGGTAAAATATAAAATATTTTTATAATCTGATTAAGTTTTAACTTTTACCCCACCATAAAGTTTGATTAATTGGGAACTTCTGTACCACCTGAACTTTAACGTTATTAAATAACGAACATTGGTTTACCAATTTCAATTTCAACTAAGAACTTGTTCGTGGTTACGAAAACACTATACAGCCTGAGACATCGTCGTTAAACGCCCTCGTAAATCTTGGAATAAGTTTATTTGCCATTTTCTTAATTATTTTTTATTATTATCAAATCAAATTAATGCGAAATTTCGCGAAAATGAAAATATGAAAAAAGTATCTAATAGAGTGTACCAACAGAAAATGTAATTTGCGCATAAAAATAAATTTAATCTAGTTTTACCATCTCTCAACAAGAATATAATTTTCATTCTACGGAAGTTTTTCTTGTTTTAAAAAAGTTTCGTTTTCTTACTTTTATTATCTTAAAATTACACGCCCTTTTCTTCATTTCCCACAAGTCTTTTTCCTGAAAGACTTTTTGGTTGGTATAGGCCGTAAAAGAGACGCTTTACGATTGCAAGCTTATTGCTTTTTTCTGGCCTCAGCCTGTAATGACAGGCGCACACGCACTCGCTCCACCTTTCCTTTCCCCACAGTGTTGTTCTGGAGGCGGCAAGTAGTTACTAACTTACATTAAACTTATCGAAATATTGACGACCATTTGTTGGATGAAAAAAATACACTTTGAGCTATTTTTCATTTTTTTTTTTTTTTTTTATAACGTAGGTACAAAATATGTATATATTTTTTGTTAAATGCTTACATTAACTCAACTTTTGTCATTACGAAAGTTAAAACAGATAAATTTTTAATAATTATCGGAAAAACTTATTTTTATTATTCTTTTTTAAATAATTACCTACAAAAAATTTCAATATCTTAAAATAACTTTAGTTAGAACTTAATGTATGCATAAATAAAGTACTTGATAGAGACGTTTATAGGCTAAAGCTTTCGATAAACACTTAAAATTTTTTTATTTTTGAAAGAGTACACATAAAAGCGATAATTTTTTAAGTTATAAAATACAATGCAGACTTATCGTATAAAAAATAGTTTAAATATTTATCCACTCTTAGTGATGTTGATGTAATAATACATATAATTATAATTAATTAATTTATGTTTATTTTGTGACGGCTGCAACTCCGCATTTATTCCGTAACAATTTATATTTACACGCAGAATAATCTGACACATTTACAATATTATAACAATTATAAATGATATGCTAACTCTGAGTTCGCATATCTAATAGCAATAATTCTCTTAATTACGAATATGTATGTATAATAAAATAATAGAAGTACTTATTTACTGTATTCAGAGTAGAAGAGAAAAATAAGAAAAAACAATCATAGATTTAATACAAATATTTTACAACAGAATGATTAAATGGAGACGACACTGAAAAGCAGTGTAAACTAATTTAAGCAAAACTATTTTCAGCAAAAAAATCTTCAATTCAATTAATCTCTTAAAATTCAGTATCAAACTGCCTTTAAAATATTTTTAAAAATAATTTTTTATTTTCTCATAAACAATGTTTTACAATGTCTTATGATTTCAAAATTCTTATAATACCTGCATTATGCTAATCATTTACAATGTCAAAAATCGTTAAAACTAATATTTTGATACGAAATCATTTCCTCGGGTTTTCACTAAACGTAACCTAATTGATATTATTTTGTGATCGAATTATCTTCCCAAAGTATTTGAATCACAAGATCAGCTGATAAACGAGGAAGAGTAACATAAATTACTTGACACATCAAACGATCTTCACAAGGACAGTACGCGTCGACAGGATCAGTTAAACTTAAAACAGTTATAAGTATCGCTAAAAATAAAACAAAAAAACTTTGACGATATAACGGGTAAAGTAATAAAAGAACAGTATCCAGCACCTATGAGGTTTATAACAATTGTCATGAGTGCATGCTTTCGCCTATGTTATTTTCCTTTTCAATGGAAAATATCACAGATATTGATTCAAATGTCAGACAAAGAAACGGAAAACCCATAAGCCTCTTATTTCTCGTGGTTCTTTTTCCCAATCTGTCTAAAATTTGCGAGAAATTGATCCTGCAGAGACTAAATCCGATAACAACGACCAAAAAGCTTCTCCTCGAACATTAATTTGGTTTCGAACACCGCCACTCGACAATCGAGCAGGTAAACATATAATAGTGGCCGAAGTGAGGCAGACAATTTATTGAGGATAAAAGCTACTACTCGGCTGTGTCTCATGACATTGCACAAGTTTTCAACGAGGTTTGGCATAAAAGACTATACGGTGACTCCTGAAAACTTATGCTAAAAAATATGTAATGGGGTAGAGGGCAAGATTCTGAATAAAAATAATGTTGAATGTTTTGTTGAGTATATAAAAAGAAATTTTTCAAACTGCATTTTCATTTCTTTTATTAAAAATAACAAAATCAAATTTATTTCAATTGCATATATCTTAATAAAAGAAATTTTAGAGTATTTTGAAAATTTTTCCATAAAAAATTTAGATTTAGTTTGACTAGCCAGCATCGGGATCAGCTGCATTAAAGTTCTAGCAGAAAAAATTCAAGAAACGAAATCAGAAAAACTTGCTTCTACAGCCACATTAAAGTCGTTTCTCAAGTATGAAATATGAAAATATATCTTACGAATTTTAGCTCTTTAATGCAATTATATAATTTCAACGTTAATAATAATGATTACACTTATCTTTAGTAACCATGAAATTACGAACATAACTAAAAAGCACATTTTAGTTTCTAACAAATCGAGCAATCACGAGTACAGACGAGCATTAGCTTGCAAAATGTGGAATAATTTGTCATGAGTTTTTGCATTGATCGCAGGAAATAAAAGTTGTACGCTGTAGGATATAGTATTAGTAATTTTTTAACATCGAAGTCCAATTGCAACTTAGGATTCTCATTGTCGCTTTTATGGTCTCTCGTTTCTCTTTTTATTAGAAACTGCGCATAGCGTAAGATTGTTGATCTCACACACGACTGCCGTTCCGTGAAGGAAAAACTACAACCTCGCAGATACTCTTCTTTTTATGCAACATATTTTCTCTAAAATAATGTATTTTTACTAAAATTTGAAAACATAACTATATGAAAGGAGGAATAAATGGGACAATTTAAAAGACGAAATATATTACAAATTAGAAAATGTTCATTTGAAATACTTAATGTTACTCGAATTTAAAACGTATATTTAGTAGTTATACATTTAAGAGTCAATTCAAATATAAAAGATTTCTAAACAACGGTTGTTAAAGTTATATATAAACTAAAATAATAAAGTCTTTATTCAAAAGTTACCTCGTTTAAATAAATTATGTACTGAATTAGTTATATTTTGATTACAACATCTCGTTACAAGCTAGATTATTTTTTTACAGTTTTTAAGTTAAATTAAGTTTAATTTAGTAAACCGATACTACTTACCAATACTGTTTTTCCTCTGCGCAATTTTTACAAAAATATAAAATTATTTTACTGGCAAATAAATATAAATATAAATCTTAACGTTTAACAATATGTTATTTATTTTAACGTGCAAAATGTGTCGGATTACTTCGAATGGATTTAATACTTTCTTCGAAAAGATGAACCGTAATAATATATGCGTTTAAATACATTTGTAAGGTACAACGTTTGAAAAATTATTTTGAAATATTAATCATTTCAGAATCACTCGTAAAAACAATTAAATACAAATTTATTTATTTTTTAAAATTGTTGAAAACAGATTCTCTTGAAACAGTCAGATTAGGCCAGATTAATGTTTAAGTGGACACAAATTAAAAGTCATTGGCAAATTTTATACATGTACGATCAAATTTAGTACAAATCTGAAAAAGTTTAATACTTACACAAACTTAAAAGCTATACTGCTAAACAAACTTTTATAATAACATGTAATAATTTTTTTCTTAAACATGTACAATTAGAAAAAAAGTCCTCTTATATGGAAATTATTTTCCTCTGAATTCATAAATAGGTTTTTCCTTTCGGATCAAATAAAATCTTTCTGAATCGAAAAATCATAGTTACCTCTCGTAAAAGTACAAGCGGATAGAAAATAATCACAAAAGGACTGCTTCCTCGGCATGCAATACTTTCGTCGAGAATGTAATTTTCATATGTTACAAAAAGAGCATATTTTCGGATCTATTCCCCGGTAATAGTCTTTTTTGCCCTCTGACGGGGCCTACCGGGGCTTTTTCCAAATAGTACATTATGCAACAAGGGGCAAAAGTAGAAGATTTTTCCCGCGGGTGAGTTTACTGCTCGAACGAGAATATTTTTCGCGAGGGCAGTATATTCACCCAAGGAAAACAAGAAAGGCTTTTTGCCTCGGGTTGTATATAGTATTTTATTCCACTCTCGACCGGAAAGGCCACTTTTTGGTCCTGAAAAGCGGGGTCGAAACAACTTCGCATTCTGTTAGATATTTTTCTGCCCTCCGGCCGGAAAACGACAACTTTCTGGCTGCTGCGCGAAACGAAGTTGCCGCTTTCCGGCGACGTCGAGCAGAAAAATAGTAAACACACCTTGGTCAGTAAAAAAGAAAGCCTCAGATCTCACGTTTGTCAACCTCGACTTCGCCTCGGCCGACAATTACATGTGATCTAAGACATTTCTTATTTTACTGACTTAGATACGTAATATACTATTTTTTTTTTAATTTTTTTAAATTAAAAAGTGGTTACCTGTTTCCCGTTAATTTTATATTTTACCCGCTAATTTTTCATTTTTCCCTAAAGTTGAAAAAAGATTTTATTTCCCGGTAAGCCCCGTCAAAGGCCAAAGTTTAGAAATAACACGCTAGAAAGTCAAAAGGCAAAGAGGAAAAAAACTCTTGTAAAAAAACACAAATAAAGTCTTTTTTCCCCAAAGGGAGGAATTTAGAGAGGCTTTTCCGCGAGTCACACGAGGAAATCCACTAGGACAAATATTGAGAACAATTTCCTTTTCTGACAAGTGGATTCCTTTTGTAATAAGAGGATCGTTTTTTCAGTGTAAAAAGCCAAATCTCTTTTGGACTTTTAGAAGAACAAGTCAGTAAATTAATTTTAGCATTAATAACTTTTCCTCTCATTACTGTACCTCGCATCCACAATAGGTATTGTATTGTATTGTACTGTATGTCGTTTTATTGTATAAATACACAAAATTACGCAGGTTATTACTCTTGCATTTTTTCTACGAATAATTAGCAACATTAATCAGAGTGGAGAAATTAAGGAAGTGATATAATAAGGCTAAAGGCTAACCCCGGAGTATTAAATTCATGAAGCTGCTGCGAATGTATTTTAGGGTAAACCGCTTTGTTGCGGTCCAGTTGAGAAATATATATCCATCCGCATTATTCATAACTGACTGGATCTGTTGCTTTCAGACGTGCAAAACTATATAAATTCATAAAATATCCTGATTGTGAAGCAAATGGGACTTTACTTTTGAAAAATTTCAACTATTACGTGAAATAAATTCATACTTTTATGCATTTCCGCAATAAAAATTTGAAAGTCATAATTTTTTGCCGGTGAGAAACTTGACATTAAAGTAAGAAAACTTTCAGTTCCCGCCACATATTTTATGAATTTATATTTCGCGCACTGTTTTGCAGACTGAGACAGATTTTTGTGCATGGAAATTTATTGTTTGACAGTTTCAAAGAATGTCTTAGAAAAAGTATATTACTTTTATCTACTTTTTAATGTTTGTTTAGATTTCTACGCGGAAATCATTTTCCCCGCGATAATTTATTTTTGTTTGAAAGTATCCCTTAGGTGCTTATTTATAAACATTATCATAATTTCATAAATTTTGGAATTTAACTTTAACTTATTTTATTTGCTATATCAAATAATGGTAATGAAAGTCGTGGGGAAAAAAGCTAATTAAATAATTACATTATCTTATCAGAGATTGGTTTTTAATTTCTTGCTGTTATTATTTAAAAGAGTAAATTCAATTTTGCATTATTGAGACAAATTTTAACCAACAAAGCACATATTTCAATGCACCGATTCCAATTTCAACTGTTATCATGCTTTTATCAGTAACCTAGAAATCCTGAAAATCTGATAATTGGATTTGCATATGTTCAATAGCATAAAACTGCGTGAAAGCAAACTGAAACAATAAAATTGAACTTTTATTTTGCTTCCATTTAAAAGATTTTAGTTCACATTAGCTTAGAAAAATGTATCGTAAAATTCGAATTGAAATAAGATTAATAAAATTAATTGTTCTTAATCAAATAAATAAATGCAATAATTGTTAAATAACAAAATTTTTAAATATTCAAAAATAAACATTAAGTCCTGTCCACATGCAAACATAAATAACGAATAAGAAAATCATACGAAACGAGTTTTTCATATCGAACGTACGTGCCTCGAAAGCCAAACAAAAAAATCGTTCAAACATCACCGGCTATCTAAGTGTTTTCCTATAATAAAACTTTAAATCATTTCTCACTCCGTCTCCGGCCGAGACTTTTTATTCGATTCGACGTACGCGTTAGTAAGTATAAGCACACACGCGCAGAACGCTGATGCCTGCGTTATTCCGAAAAGGGAAAATGAACAGTCCGTAATGGTGATTTACTCTGACGGGACCTCAAAAAGGGCGAAAATTTCTCGGCGAAAAAAAAAACAAAAGATAGAAAGAAAGAAAGGAAAATCACTGACGTTACCATAAAACTGGCGAGATGGCGACATCGACATTGGATTGGCAAAATCCAACGTCGACGTCGTCGCCGAACGGGCTATGTATAGTTGGTACTCGGGTTTGTATATATCATGCGGGCGGGACGTAATGCGCGGATGACAAATCGCTGCGTGAGCTCTGATGGAATTATAATGTCCTACTAAATTTTGACGTAAGCTCGTGTGTACTCTCAATTGTTTGACATTGATGTATATTTGCACCCTCAAGCACCGCAACCGTACAAACGAACGGATTGAAATGATAAGGTTTGAAATAGCATTTAAATCGGATAGAGAGAGTTTTGACATTTTTCTGGCCAGTAGTTCGTAATTCCGGCGTTTTCGGAGATGTATTTTTGTATCCAGCACAAAAGGCGCGGCAGCCGAAAATAGTCAGTGATATACGAAGCACTAAATTTACTAGTGCTGTCTATTCTTTCAAATAAACGAAAGTATTACGGTACAGTTTCACACGTCCACGACAGAAATTTAGCAGATCCCCTCGTGGAGATATCACGGCAGCGAACTTTGACTCGCTCGGCAAAAAGCAACAATCAATTTCTTAATTTCCTAATGGACGCCAACGCCGCGCCCGTTTCGATCTTTCCTTGTTTATGACGTTATGCGTGCGTATTATCTATCAGAGCGAGCTATATCCATCATTGAAACGTAAAAAGGCAATCGTCCCCGGCCCCCAGAAGCTTTTTGTTTTTGCAAAGTTAAAGTCACAGAATATATCAAACGCGCAGTGCACCTTGTATTGTCGGGAAACATCTCGTATACGCGGATCGGTGGAGACGACAAAACGTGATACTTTAATGTCGAGCTATAGTGCGAGTCGCGCCGTACTCGACGATAAAAGTATCGTAAGCGCCACGTACGCGACCATATTTTATACTTCAATTGTTTCAACTCGGGTGCCCAGCTACTCCCGGGCTACTTTATATCCATTCTTTCTGCTCTATGCGGTGCCCCAGGCGAGCGGCCCTTTTAACTTTCGACGAATTTTTCAACTTTTTCTATCGATACGAGACACTATTGTTTGCTGTACCCGCAACGGATTGATGACTGTAAAATTTATTTACTGGATAGTGTTTTTATGTCTTTCTGTGGATTAAAAATATTTTTAACGAATCAGCGAAATGAAAATAATTAGCTGCATCCTTTAATTGGCATAAAGCTATTTTTGAATTTAAAAACTAGCTTAAATTTTATGTAACGTTCATTGAACGTCGGGCAGCACATAAAATGTATTTCCAGCGGTGCGAAACATATCTAGGAAAGTGCACCTTCAAATGACGTCCTCCGGGAACAATTTTCCTTCTCTTCTCAGGGTTCCTCTTATTTCACCGAGGGTCATCATGAAAAGAGTTTCCGGTTCAACTTGGACCTTCGAAGTGGCAAGCGAGTCTAAGATAATAAGTATAGAGAAAAATAAACTGCAAAAAGAGGTATAGGGTCACTGGAAAAAAATCCAAATAGAAGGTAGCGAGGCATGAGAAAAAAACATGTAATAAGCCACTCGTCAATTAAAGAAGGTTGATGAGTTTTCTCTCGATTTCAAAGCATTACCTAAGTCGATATCGCAACAGATGAGAAGATAAACGAGAAAGAAAAAGTGAGAAAAGAACAAAAAAAGGATTACATTTACAAGAAGGATGAAAAGAAACAAGAAAACTAAAGGGGATTCAGTTTTATGCTCTTGCCAATCATCGTCAGACCTGATTTGAGAGAAGCTCTGTTTGTACTTTCGTGTATATCCGTGAAAGAGGGAAAGACCGGGGAAAAAAGCGGAGCAGACCGCTTTTATTTGCGGTCAGCGCTGTGTGACGTATGTTTTCCAAATGACGTGAACGATATATTTTCCGAAACACGTGATATCCCACTTTTACAATTGTTCAGCTGGCCACCCTTCTTAAAGTCGTCCCGTTTCCTTTTGTGAAGAACTAAAAAATAGCACAATACGCCTCTTCCCCCTTATATTTATTCGTTTTCTTTTCTTGTACCTCGTTCCCCAAAAACTCGTGAGAAGCCTCGGTAAATATTTGACTCGCACGTAATACGAGATAATTTGAGGGTTTCCATTTTTATTTTAATAAAGGCTGTAAATAGTTTAGTTTAAATCGCGCTTATTTTTCTGCAACGGCAAAAATAATGTTAGAAAGATATTGAAAGAAGTCGAAAGGAATTTTATTATTTACGAGCGGTAATCTAGAAAAATATTCTAAAAATGTAAATATAGCAATTTTATCAGAAGTTTTTTATACGAATATAAGAAAATGAAATACAATCTGAAATGGCTGACCATATATGTACTTTAACCATTCATTTAATAGACACAGGCATCAAATATATTCTCTGTATTACAATAACAACTTACTAAAATAATAAGAAAAATAAAATTCACTGGTTTATTTTGTTACGAATTATTTATGGTTAAATAGATCAAAAAAATGTATAAAAATATTACCTCAGTAAGTATCCAAGTGATGAAATTGATTTATATTAAAAATGTAATATTCATTTTCACGTATACAGTGTTTCATTATATATTTGAATAATAAATTATATGTTTTAATCACCTTTTTAAAACATTATAATAAATTTAATTAATTATCGTCACATAATCTAAAATAATACAACATATATCATAAATAATAAATAACATTATGGTATTTTATAAAGTAAAGGATTAAGATAATCATGATAAATTAATTACTATATTCTTTATATCGATATGTTAAATTTAATAAACAGAATATACAAGTCCATAAAGGCAACAAACAAAATCCTTTATGAAACAAGATTTTCAATAAATTTAAATTCACTTAAAATTTACATAACTCCTAAACGAAAGCTTTAAATCGCTTAAATTGATCTTCTCTTTTGAAATAAAAATTTTGTTTATCTTTATCTACCGCAACATGTTTTTGAATTCCATTGAATCTTCTTATTTCATTTACTCAAGTTGATCGTATTAATTGATTGGTTGATTACCTTTCTGAAATCAGTATTGCTTTCAGTAGTTCTCCTATTAGTGTTACTTCTTTTACGTCTTATCATTCCCCCATTTGTAAGCTCTTACTCGCGGTTCTTTTATTCTCAATTTGTTGTTTTAAAAGTATTTCTAAAAAACCATGAACAGTAAAATCTTACAAGCTTACAATGAAATTGGGAATTTTATATTTCGCATAAAAACAACATACTCTTATATTCATCATTGTGGATTTTTATTTTTATCTCCAACTAGAAAAACTATTCGTATTTTTGGTTCGATCCCCTTATATAAAAAAAATTATTCGCTTCGATTTTTCGAAAATCTGCTTTCGAATAAAGTCTATATACTTTTGAATGGAAATTCATTGCAAAAAGGAGCTTTGAATTTTTGACGTCTTCATCGCCAATTTTCTCTCGAAACTTTGCACCAAAGGGAAATAACTAAAATACAAAGGCAGCACTGTTCTACTTACTTGATGATTTGCCACTGTAATGTCAGCGCATAAATAACTTGGTTAGCACCGGCAGTAATCCCCAGCCACATGTGCCGGAGCGAACCCTAAACTATCTTTGCTAACAGGCGCGTTTGACATGGTAATATCTACGCTATTAGAGCCCCCGCTGTGTTACTTAAACTACTCTCAGAAAAACAGTCCTCATATACGAAAATTATTTTCAATCCACTCATAAATTGGTTTTTTCTTTCAGCTCGAATAAAATCTTTTTGAATAGAAAACCCATAGTTTTCATGAGCAGAGGAAAATCCTGTCGTGATCAATCCTCTTGCGTACAAGAGGATTTAAGGACGTTCGGTGGTTTCATTTTTGGAGTGGGGAGAGAGCCATATATCTATACATTAATATAAAAAAGTTTCAGTGATACCAATTTTAAATAATAAAAGAATAAGACAATTGATATGACTGAAAATTATTAAAAAATTAAATCTTGATCAAAATTTGTCGCGGAAGAATGTTTTAATGTAAGAAAAACACTTCTTTAACAATAATATACTTGATTTTTATTGCGATATGATATTGTTGGATAGATTTTGTTACTACATCAAAGTCAACAAAATTTCTTTAGCTGCCGTGCTAAATTCAAAATTATTCAAAAAATGTGTCCGATAATCGCATATTATTTATTATTATTAACAATTGTGTTTTGATTGTTATTCATTGAATTCTGAAAAATAAATTTACAAATCCTAACCTTCCATAAGAGTCAATGTATTTTACTTGAATTTCGTTTCAAGACTTTTCCCCAAAATGGCAAGTTACATATATTGAAAAATACTTTGGTTGTCTGAAATTGTATCAGAAATCAATATCTAAAAAAATCTGATCAACTTTAATTACTTTTGAAACCACCGAACGTTCTTAAGCTAATCACAAAAGGACTGCTTCCTCGCCATGCAATACTTTCGTCGAGAATGTAATTTTCATTGGTTACAATAAGAACATATTTTCGGCTATTTTGATAAAATACTTATGCTTAAAATATTTGTGACAAAAATGACTCAAGCACTCAGAAAAAGAGTCCTCTTATAAGGAAATTATTTTCCTCTGAATTCAATCCGCTCATTATAAATAGCTTTCTCCTTTCATATCAAATAAAATCTTTTTGAATCGAAAAATCATAGTTTTCATGAGCAGAGGAAAATCCACTCGTAATCAATCCACTTGCGTACAAGCGGATTTAAACTTGTCACAAAAGGACTGCTTCCTCGCCATGCAATCGTTTCGTCGAAAATGTAATTTTTATATGTTACAAAAAGAACATATTTTCGGTTCTCTTTCCCGGTCATAGTCTATTTTCTCCTCTGGCGGGGTCTACTGGGGCTTTTTCCAAATAGCACATTATGCAACGAGCCCCTTTGAGGGAAAAAAACCCTCGGATAAAAAGACTCGGCTTCGCCTCGGCAATTACGTGTGATCTGAGGCATTTCTTATTTTACTGGCCTAGGTACGTAATATACTATTTTTTTTTTTTAATTTTTTGAAATTAAAAAGTGTTTACTTGTTTCCCGTTAATTTTATATTTTTCCCGCTAATTTTTCATTTTTTTTTTTTTAAAGGTGAATAAAGACTACTTCCCGGTAAGCCCCGTCAAAGGCCAAAGTTTAGAAATAACACGCTAGAAAGTCAAAAGACAAAGACACACAAATAAAGTCTTTTTTCCCCTCTCGAAGGCGGGGTTTACCGGGGCTTTTTTGAGAAAGTTTTTTTTCCCCGAAGGGAGGGAAAAAAGACTTTATTTGTGTGTTTTTACAAGAATTTTTTCCCCTTTGTCTTTTACTGTCTAACGTGTTAATTCTAAAATTACAATCCTTTTATTACAAATAGAAGTCCTTTAGTAACCAATTGATTTCCTCTTGTCGTAAATCAATTTATAAAATTGAAAATACATTTGCGTTCAAAATGATTTCCTTTTGTGACCAATCAACTTGATTTAGAGAGGATTTTCCGTGAGTCACACGAGGAAATCCGCTAGGACAAATATTGAAAAGAATTTCCTTTTCTGACAAGTGGATTCCTTTTGCAATAAGAGGACCGTTTTTTCAGTGAGATAACTCAAAATAACAATATATAGTTGGTCCAAAAAATGAAACTCTGGCGAGGCCTACCGGGGTCTTTTTAAAAAAGACTTCCCCGCACTGAAAAAAAGGTTCCTCTCCTTACGAGAAAAATCCTCTCAATATTTACGCTAGCGGAATTTCTATTTATAAGAAAAGGATTCTGCTCCTCTCAAATGGATTTCTATTTAGTTGGAAAAACCGTAATTTTGTCTGAAAATGAAATCTATTCCTGACAAACAATATTCCTCTTATTACAAATAGAAATTCCGCTAACGTAAATATTGAGAGGATTCTCAATGTTCCTCTCGTTAGAAGAGGATCGTTTTTGCAGTGCGCTTGAACAAACAATTTTGTCAAACGCTTGAAATGCTCGATTTTCTATGCTACTTGCTAGCGTGAAATGAGGACTATTTCATGTCTGAGTTGGGAAAAATTCAATTATTAATACGTTTATTAATTTTAAAATTACAATCCTTTTATTACAAATAGATTTCTTTTAGTAACCAATTAATTTCCTCTTCTGACAAGCGGATTCCTTTTGTAATAAGAGAATCGTTTTTTAAATGTATATCACACGTAACTTCTTTCTAAATCGAATATTCTCAAACATGTTCGCGAAATGTTCGTGTAATTCCTCATTAGCTGATTAACATTACCCTAGTCAATGCATACATATGCAGTCTTCGCGAGACTCTCCCGAAACGGGTAGATAATATGCACGAAGTACAGCGTACACTCAGAAAAAGGGTCCTCTTATAACGAAATTATTTTCCTCTGCATTTAATCCTCTCATTATGAATAGGTTTTTCC
>JAWWEO010014719.1:0-26188 GCA_035582975.1 Ormyrus labotus
CCTCCGGTTACTCGAATTTGGACTACATTTTACTCTAAATTTCGAGTAATTTTTAAGCGAAAATTTTCTCCGTGTACTAAAAATGACTTCGTTTATTGATTTCTACCTCCAATGTTTACATGTAACAGTAAAAAAATAGTTAAATTATATGGTAAATATGCAAGCGATATAAAAGTTTTATGAAGTGTACCTGAAAGTGTTTAAAAAAATGTTACTTGTTATGTTCCGGTATTTTTTTATTGATTGAGCTTCAACGCTAACTTTACATTTTATACAAAATTATATACAAAAAAATTCATTTTTATAGTTAACGTTGAAGAAATTACAAAGCAAATTATTTTAAACACAATACAACCAGAGCTCAATCAATAAAAAAAGTGCTAGAGCATAACAAATAAAATATGTTTTAGTTAGTAGTGAGAAAAGTTTAGAAACTATTTAGTTTCTGTTTTAAAGTATAAGAAGCAAATCATTTTAGCAAAATTGTCTTTCAATCGAAATAAAATAAAAAATGAAAGGAATTGTAGAGCAAATAATTAATATAATAATTCTATTTTACAATTTTAAATTTTCTTTGGGGCACCGTCAGTATTTTGATTTAACATCTAATTATGCTAAAACTAACGTACATATCTACGTAAGCATTATTTTTAGATAATTCATTTAATAATTTTTAGATTGGTTATTCTATTTAAATTCAATCTTCTCATACAGATTTCAGCAGTTGATCAATGTTTAACCAAAGAATCAAGACATGTAGTTTTAATTGGCAATTGGAGTTATCTGTACTTTAAAAGTAATGAATATCTTGAGACTCTAAGAGTTGTAAACTTAATTCGACTAAAAGAATTTAAACTAGATTATTATAAAACAAAAAAATCTTTTTATCAACGTCCAGCGCTTTCTTTCAAACCATATCCTGTTGACAAATTTGTTATTGCTGAGTTCAATTTATTATCTTTTGAACTGGCACTGTATCAGTTAAGAGAGTCAATTTGGTGGAATGTTTATGCGTTCTTTTTAATTCAAAATATTGACGCAACTAACAGCTGCGATGCAGCATACTCCTATTTAAAACTAGCTTGGGCATTTAACATTCTTTCAGCAGTATTCATTTGTAAAGATTCTCGTTCTAAAATCCAATTTTACACATTTAATCCGTACACCAATGCAGCTCCGAAGATTTGGAAACAAATTGATAGTTTCTTACAAGAAAATAATCGTCCTTTATTCATTTTTAAAGCTTCATCACAAAGTAAGTGTTAGTTTTCAATCATTCATATCTTACGTTATATAATGTCAATAATTTAACGTTTGTCCTTGATCTTTCATCAAGATTTTTAAGTTAAAAAGCTTTTTAATAAAACTATTGATTCGAAATGAATCTAAGAGTCTTCGAAATAAAAACAATAGAAAAACTATTGATATTAGTAAAAAATTTTTCCAAAAAGCCAAAAAAAGTTTTATAATTTTTTATTTTACAACAGACTATTGATATTAATCAATATTATAAATATTCTCTTAAGGTGTACTTGCCAGTTGTGATGACTTGATTTTTGATAAAACTCTGCAACCAGCCGAATATCCTGTAAATATTGGCACGCCATCTTATTTCTATGAACCTTCGATCAAAGGTCCTTACAAAATCTTTGGAGTATTTGGAAAAATCCAGAAAGAAATTTGGTCGTTCCTGCGGGTGAATGCTACCGTCAGAAGAATTTTAGAAGTAATTGAACAGGAAGGCAATTTAACATCAATCTACGATTTATTTTCTGGCAAAATTGATCTCCATGCCTTGTACGACTATGAACGCGGGTTTTGGAAGAGCGAATTAAATACTTTTCAGACGTCAGGAGTTTGTTATTTAACAAGTCGAGAAACTCAAACGATAAATGAATTTATTTTAAGCTCCTTGTCCAATAATTATTTAATGATAACATTTATCATCACTCTTTTCTTTATGTGTTTTTTAAAATTTTTGCGAAAGATAAGTTTTATAGAATCTATTTTGGATTTGTTAAGTGCAGCAATAGCAGCTCCTATGCAATGGGAGCCTAACACTTTATTGAGCAAAATAACTTTTTTAATAATTACTTTTTCTTTTATGTTTATCAATTTTGATCTACAAAGTATATTAAACTCTATTTTAATTGGTTCACGTGAGCGCGAAATAAATATCGAGGTAGCAGAGGATTTACTGCGTCTTAATTATCAAGTTTACGTGACCAATTACTATAGTCAGTATTTGTATAACACAATCCTATATGATAAAATTCACAAAGCACCATATGAGGACAATTTATCACAATTTCTATCTTTGATGCGTCATAATTCAAAAATAGCATTTGCAATGGACTGTTTACAGTTAAAATCTTTGATGAACGATAGCAAGGAATTTCGTATTTCAGACGATTTAATTTTAAAAAAATATTACGTACTTCTTTTTTCAAACGATCATCCACTTTTAAATCGGATTCGCGTTCTGTACAATAGATTATATGAGAGTGGTTCGCTATCTTTTTTATCAATAGACTCAAAATTATCACAAATGGAAAACTTTAATGATGACACACACAATTATATATCATATGATGACTTATATCCAGGGTTTCAATGCTTTATGATTTGCCACTCTATTAGTGCCTTATGTTTTGTTTTTGAACTCTTATACAATATTTTGATGAACTACATGTCCAACAATAAATACTTTTTTATTTTTAATTGTGTAAAAATACAAGTTGGAAAATAAAAGCACTGATTACTTGCAGTAGTTTAATTGCAATAATTTTTACTGTAAAACACACATAAGAATAAATATTTTTAAAATCTGCATGCAACAAACTCAAAAGGATAGATACGTTGAAGAGACTCCTGCTTGCGATACAATTTTTCATCACTGTAAACGCACGCATGAGAAAATTGTAATAGAAAATATACACTGATATTGTTATAAATCTTCATCTTGCAATGTATTTAATTGTAATTTATCGTATAAATAAACAATTCAATGTGTTAACATGTTCTTTATTATCTCTGCAATTTTTTGGACGTTAAAATTACGTTATCTTAAAAATTAATTTAATTCATCGTATAGGACAAAAAGATACGCAACGCTGATATAGCAGATTTATTCATTGGTGAAAAATCTGCATTTTATAATTAATGCAATATGCGATGCAGAAAAAATTCAACGAATTGCGGCAACGAAAGCAACCCTCATACATCAGCTACATTCTCACGTTGGAAATTCCTAAGCCGGTCCTGGAGCTTGCTTGTAATATACGCATTCATCCCGATAGTAAAGGAGGGTGTAGAAGCAGCATTTATTTGTTTCTTCTTTCCCTCCTCGCGCATAGCAGCATAGGATTGCAAGCAATAGATGAGACAAATTACTAGATGGCGACCTTGTAACTCATAGGAGTCGCCCTCGCTTGATGGAACTTCAAAACTGCTGTTCTGCAGCCGTGGGAAAATTAATAGAAGATATAAAAATTAAGACAAATTAGTTTATTATTTTATTATTTGACATTTATTGAAAATTTAGAGTTACATTCATTAATTCTTAAATCTATATGTTTCATTAATTCACTTTACGATGCTGTGTGCTTCGTATTTACCCTTGGTTCCGAGATGTCATAAATTATTGTGCTTTTCCTAATAATAATATTTCATCCTATTTTACTTTCACTAGTTGATTTCATGCGCGCTCATGCGCGCTCTAGCTAACTTTTTATTACACATATTAGGAATTTATTCATTATATACGTTCAAAATATTTTTTTTATTATTATTTCTCGAATCCTTAATAATTGAGTAATGTAGAACTTTTAACCTTAAGAGTGCTCTGCCAGGCGATTGGTGCGCCACCAAACGTTCAAAGCGTATTTTTCTAATTTATATTAAAAAACGGTAATTAGAAACTAATTACAAAGCTTTCCCCACTGTAGGCAATATCCAAGTATATTTAAAAAAAAATTTCAGAAAGAAAGAATTTAAAATGAGGACGTAATCTGAAGGAAACATTTCCAGCTGCAACAGTAGATTGGTTATGTTCGTCTGCTATGTCTTAAAATTGTTTCCTCCAGATTACATTTTTATTTTCACTCCTTTCTTCGTGAAACTATTTTTGAAATATACTTTGATATTATCTACAAGTGGGAAAAAGCTTTATTTACTGGATTTAGAGTTGTCAATTAATTTCAAATTAATAAATAAAATTTCCATAGTTGAAGGAGGCGCCACAATCAGTTCGGACTTGGGCAATTGCGGTAGAGCACTCTTAATGTACACCTCGAACTAAATTTTGAGGTTAAAAATTCGAAATTTATTGAAATATTCTTTATTATGAAGTTGTAAATAGAAAATAAAAACCAATGACAATATTAAAACATCATTATCTTTGTCTTTTTTTTATTTTCTATTCTAATTTTCAAACTCTCTACTTTTAAACGTTTAAAAACTCGATTTTTTAAATGTTACCGCCTTAAAGCAACAACCAATCACATTGAATTGACTCAAAACATCCGGCTTCAATGTTTTGATCATGTATTTTTAAGGTACGACGAACTATATTTATCTAAATATATTTGTATATGTTATATAATATTTTATGGTTTAATATTATTTGGTATTTAGTTATTTCATGTCGCACCCCTCTTTCGGGTATTAGTTACAGGATTAACTATATTCAGCAGGTTTTGGAACACATATTTTTTTGTAGGATAACTGCGATCAACGAGTTCGATTCCCGTTGCCGAAAAATCCGGTAAACATTTTTTTTTTAAATGTTTCCGAAAATTTCGGACTGAAGGGCGGACTGGAACCCGCGTCCTCGAGCAGCCTTGTCTTGGGAAGCAAAGTCCAGGATTTACCTCGAAGTAAACAAATCGATGCATTAACCGCCTGAACCAAGGATCGCTCTTGGTTTAATACTCTTCTGTTAAATTTTACAATATAATATATTTAATCCATTTATATAATATATTCTTCAATTTTATTACATTCTTCGATACTCGTTGTTCGATTTATTAATAATGATATACATATATAAAATACTTTGTTTTATATTTGAAATAGGACCTCAATACCATATAGGAAGGAATCATAGTATATCATTGAGTACATAATTGATCCCTTTAAATTGACATCGAACGTTGATTCGAGAAGTTTTTGTGCGTAACTTTTACAAAATTCTCCTTGTTTCACAAATATCAATTATAATTATCTGAAAATCGAAATTTTTACAAAGAATAACATTACCAGCCAAGTCAATTGGTATTCTCAATAAACTTTTTCAGTAAAATTATTGAATTGACTTTAAACGGTGGTACATTAGATTTTTTATCAACACGCGCTTTTTCAATGCTACGTACATAAAATCTGTAGATATTAGAGTTAAAATAGGCTTAATTCAACATCAATAGTAATATTTTGTTTCGTTGGACGATTAACATTATTGTCTAGTTGACAGATTTTAAGCAATTCTTAATTTTGACAATCTTGGGTATAGAATCGGAATAAACAACTATCTTAGAATCCTCAGTATGTTCAGAATTAAACTTTTCACAAGTTCTTTGTAATTTTTTATAATATCTACGAAAAAGAGGGGTCTGATCAATGGAAATATTAGCATCCACCAGTAATTGCGATCTGTTTTTCAAAACGAATTGTACCTCCTCCTTGAAAGCGAATCGAATAACAATTGGACGGTTATAACCGATTTTAAAATCTCCAATTCTTTCAACATTTATAATGTGTACCTGGTCACCGAAAACCGACATTAAATCATCAACGAAGGTTTTGTCCTTGATGGACTGCGCGATTTCGTCATCTGCTGTATC
Organism: Ormyrus labotus; assembly: GCA_035582975.1. NCBI lineage: Eukaryota > Metazoa > Arthropoda > Insecta > Hymenoptera > Ormyridae > Ormyrus > Ormyrus labotus. The sequence goes on from JAWWEO010014719.1 coordinate 5,841, forward strand.
CGCGTCATTAACATCAAGTAGTAAAAGATTCAAAGATCTGCGATCTCTATCCGCGAATTGTTTCGAAATATGAATAATATCGCTATCGGTCAGACGCCGAAGACGCATTCTAGATAAGTCGAAGTTCAATTGGTTTACTGACACCTCCAAATCTTCTACTTTCGAAAAATGCTGGGCGACAAGCGCTTTGGTCTCCACAATTTCCTGACCAAGCGGAATAATTTCGTGTTTCAGATTGTACCATTGAGTAGACAATGTACCGATACTGGCCTTTAAAAGAATTCCAAAACCTTTTATCATTCGGTACATTGCATCATCTTCGGTTATTTTACCGCAAAATTCGTCGAAATTAGCAGTGAACTTTGCGTGAGATTCAACAAGTGCATAGGTGCACGATTTACATGACATGGACGAGTAGCAATCCTCCGGGTCTTTGATAAAAGTGCAGCATTCAAGAAATGCACACTCCGCGTGGAAGCTGCGATCACAATTTGAACACTTGTATTCTTCTGACCCGATGTTAATTACACAGCACGGATATGAGCATCTCACACCTGCCTGTCCTCTTTTTGCCTCAAGTCCTTGGAAAGGAATTTTAAATTGAAAAGCCATTTTTTTATACTAGCCTTTTATTAAAGTTAAATAAACTGTAGCGTTTGCCAGTCACTACTAATTTGAAGGTAAAAATCGTTATTCGGTTTGATGCTGAGTTTTTATTTTAGCTATAACGTTGAATTTGGGATAAATGTATTAAATTTAGCTTGCGGAACTGCTGCTGAAAGATGCACTCGTCCAGATATTCCTTTGTTATATAGCGCCCAGATGCTTCCTTTACAATGCAAATTATTACGGTGTCCAATAATTTAAAATCTGCATTAACCCGTTTTATGAGAAAATCTTCAAATCAATTTTATTCCTTATGCAACCACACGTTTTTGCATAAAAATCATTTAGTTTTTATCGAAAATTTGAACCTTCAGTTAACAAATTATCGAATTATCCGTCAATAAAACAATCGAATAAAATTTTTTCAAGCGACCTTATACCCCGTTCGGACAACTACCCCGCCGAGCCACTTGTTAACCGTGCCCAAGTAAGCAACGACACCGCGATCGCGTGCAACAACAACACTAAGGCCATGCCACCCGGTAGCAAAGCTCTCGCCCCCCCCGGAGATTTCCCAGCCAGCCCTGGAACGTTGCATCCGCTGCGGGGCGACAGCGGAGGGGGTAGCGGCGGCGTTCACTCTCTCTTTCCTTCTCTCCCTTCGCGCGCGCAACAGCCACACCATAGAGAGGGGGGATGGAGCGACGGAGCCCATAAGGGGGCGGCGGCGGCGGCGGCGGCGGCGCGGACGGACGGATTCTCGCGGGGGTGCGCTGACGTCGGCTCGCGACGCCCGGGCCATTTCGGGCTCGCGCGCGGCATGTCGCTGCAGCTCGAGCGAGCCGCCGCCGGTCGCGGCCAGCGACAAAAAATCAACAAGTCTGGGAAGTAGCCCCGCTGAGACTGCCGGCTTCTGTATTCCGGAGCTGAGTTTTTCGTCGACAGTGCGCACAAGTTCGCGGGGGCCGTGGATTTTAGGACTCGGGACTGACGAGCTAAAAAAGTGGAAGAGTGCGCAGTGCGAAGGCGGGCACGTGTCGTAGTAGCGGGCCTTACTACTACGAGGCGGACGCGGCGCCGGTCATTGAGGCGAGGCTGCGCCGCCGCCGCCGCCTTTTGGCTGCCAACGCCGCTGGATTTGTTGTTGTTTTTGTCGCCGCCGGAGCTGCGTCCCTCGGATTCTCTCCTACGGCGAGACTGAGGTAGGTGGATGGATGCCTTGCTTTCTCGCGGGGGCGGCGGCAGCGGCGGCGGCTGCCCTGTGGGGCTGTCGCCGCCGAAGGGAAAGTGTCAATTTTCCGAGGAGGCGGTGTTGCACGGAGCCCCGATACAATCGATACGTTTTTCAGCGGCGATTATCGGAATTTGAGTCTGGAGGAATTTGGCTTTATTGTTATTAGCTTTTGCAAAATGCTTGATTAAGCGGCGGCGGTGGTTGAGGAGTCTTGCGCAATTGCAATTTCGAGTAGTGTTTGGCCTTATCTTAGCTTGATGCAGTGAAAGCTTGTTTAAGAAATACACCATTTTTTTTATTAAATACTCAATTTAAGCCATTCAAGCATCTCTAATGACTCAATCAATAAAAGCGTTAATTATTCAAGATTTTTTCTTAATTGACGAATTCTAAACCGAAAGTTCTGTGGTATGAATAATTTCGCTTTTTCCTAAAGTTGAAAACCGAATTGAAAAATTTAAATCCGTGAAATAAAAATTGAAGACCTCAATAAAGTATGAATTGGCAAGGCACTTTAATGGATGAGATTATGATGATTAATAAAACTGAAAGCCGTATTAATTAAAAGTAAACTTTTTTAGTCCTACTATGAAATTAGTTTGAAGCTTGTAGTGTATAATATATGAAGAATATTTTTATAAAATTTTCTTTGTAAAACTTTTAAGCCAGAAGCTGTTTACTGTCAGTATGAACCGGTTTTAACATTTTTTATCCTTTAATTAAAAACTGCATTTTCAAACATCGATTTAAAATTTACTTTAAACTTTAATAAAAGACTGATATGATGTACCTATAAATCCGATAATTCCACAAATATAAAATAAATATTTCTGAGATAAATTATTAAAATATTTAATCAAGTATTTTTTTATATGCAGCATACATGTTTTATTAGAAATTAAGCTTTTGTGCTCCAGTCATTTTCAGCATACTGCTATTCTCGCTTCTATTTATTAAACAAAAGAAAACGTAAACAAGGATTATTATTTGAGAATGTTAAAAATATCGCAAACTGATACATACGTAGTTTTTTTCTGTATTCGAAACGATATGCCAATAGTTCTGAATTGATATTTATAGAATTTTTTATTCTTCGTACTGATATGTCCTGAATATTTCAATAATGCAGGAATGCGATTTATGACACATAATCATTTAAAAGTAGTACATCTCCACCTTATCTAAAAATTTGTTTAGCTAAATGTTTTAGTAACCCATTGTGCGTCAATAAAAAAGTGCCAAAGTTCATTAAACTAAGTAAACTTTGGTAGTCCGTTCGAACGCTTTGATTGGCATTTTCCCCAGCTGGATCGGTGCTTTTCTATTAATGCATTTATTGATGGCTGAAACATGAAGAGCACGCCGATCGTTAGGTGGCACACATTGCCTGAATGATTGAAAAAGTTCCTTTGTCCATTCAGACGTTTGCTCCATATTTTCGCCCATTGTCCCCCTCCGCTCCGGGCATCTCGGCATTACACTTTTCAAGAAAAAATTTCGATGCCGGGGAGGCACAAAGGAAACGGCAATGCGCTCATTGAGCCTTTGCGCCGCGTTCCTGCGCCATATCGGACGAAAGATATTCACGGCTGTCTGCGCGGATTTTCGAGTATGTCGGGCTATTATTTTGCACTGCGAGCATTGTTCGACGCACGGCGCGATCTGCTTTCCGGTTTATTGGGAATAGATTTTGCATGCATTGCGATTGAAAGAAGTGCCGGTTGAAGAATGTTATCGGGTAGTAGAAAAGGCGAGGATTGCTTGGTGCAAATTTGTTTTGAGCTTATCGGAGCGAATTGAAAGTACATTTGGATGTCATTAGTTTTTTTTGTTAATGCGCTCATTTTATTTTTGTTTTGAATGTAGTTTTCTATAATTTTAGTAAATTTTATATTGGATTGGAATCAATACAAGTAATCATCATCATTAAATAATTATTGTGAAGAAAACTTTATTAAAAAATTTATTTTAAACATTATATTTCAAATGCATTGATACGTTACGTTTACAAATTATCCTTAAAAGTGTTGACTGCTTTAATTTTATCAGATCTATTTGAAATCCTTTAGAATTTCAATCCACCAAATCGAAAAGATTCGCGCCCAATTGATCCAGAAAGAAAATGCGAGTATTTGATAGAACTTAATTCAAAGGATGAAAAGGAGGGTCTCTGCAGCAGCTTCGAGTCGTTCACTCCGTTAAACGAAATCCGATAATTAATTGACTTTACACACGACGACGCACTAAAAGCATGCACTTTGCCCACCGACGTGTAACCTAATGATAGACTCGCGAGAAAACAGCGCGCGAATTTTTTACGGGAAAAAATCCGATAGAGTTTCTTTGAAGCAACCCATTATAACGAATTGTAATTGAGTTTTAAAAAAGTGATTTAGCGTCGGTTACGAAGTTCGAGCGGTCACTCTGTCACCAAGGAAGAAGGCTTTCAAAATAACCGAGTTACTCGTACGCGCGTTTTTTGTTTACAAAAAAAAGCGGCCGTACGCGAACATCCTCTGGGTTACCGAAACTATCAGGCAGACGTGATTCGATAACGCGGTACGCGGACAGATACTCTCGTCCGAACATCGGCAAGTCCCCGCATCAGATTCCAAAAAAGAACCGTCCAAAACGCGCGCCCCTTTCTCCCGCGCGACCTACAAAGTCAGTATATAACATAACCGTCAGCTGCAATCCCCGAACGAGCCGAGCGGCACACGCGGCGAAAATTGATGAAATCAGCGAAGTAAACACACGCCGGGGCCGCGGGCACAAAGACGCGTCGCAGGGGGCAAATTGCTCGGTTCGTTAAAAGGCATTCGACGGAGTGCACGCGGTAGCATAATGTGCGCGCGCGGCATAATTCAATTTCTGCGAGAGTCTGCAGAGAAGCTCCCTCTCTCTCCGTTTCTCTGCAGGGAGATCGCGAGAACCTCGGCGACGCCGCCAGGTATATGTATACATGGGTGTTAAGGTGGATGTAAGAGGAAGGATACTTGTTAGCCACGCCCTGCACCTCCGACCGGCTTCATTATGACTGAGGGACGCTGAGCGATGGTTAAGGCGAGGATTATCGGCTTGAGAATTAAGGTTGATGGCAATTTTCCGAGACTGTTGAGTTTTTTGCTTTTTGAGCCAGGGAGTGGGGGGTTTACGTCGTTGGGGTAAGAAAATTCGTTAATGCTTTGGTGCAGGGTATAGTTAAATTTAACGAAAATTTCCTTATTATGAACTTTTAGTACAGATGCTGAATAGGTCAAAGAAGATTTTTTATCGCGCAGCTTAGCGAGTTAAGATTACGATCTAATAAACTCGCGTTAAAACAGGAATCAAGCAGTTTCATCCCGTTTAGCAACCAAAATACTTTTTATCGGGCACGAAAATAGGTCTCTATCCAATAAAAGCAGCTCGACTCAGAAAATTACATTGGAGCTCGGCAGCCGCGTTCCTTCGCGCGCAGTTCGACGAGAGCGGAAAAGCTTGTTGCCACACGGTTTCCCCTCGAAAAAAAAAAAAAAAAAAAAAAAAAAGGCAGAAAATTTCCCGGCGCGCGACGTACCCTCAAACTTTTTACTCTCCTCGGCGCTCGGCGTTAATTCGAGTCTGGCACGCTACGACGCTTCCGAACGATTTTCCGTGCTTCGCGACGGGTTTACTCTCGCTTTTTCCTCCCGCTCTCGTGATAAACGCACACGACTCGGCCGGGTAATTTCAGCCGCAGATTCTGCAGTCGCGGACTGGTTCTCGTACATTTTTTATGTACTATGGCTTTTATCGGGGAAATTGCGCGTAATTAGGTGTCGGAGCTTTAATTGACAGAAGCTTTGAGCATCCAAGTGAACTGCGCTTATACGTTAATAATTATTGGAGCCTTACGGTTTGATGCTGAAAATCGGAAATTATTTTGCAATTATTCATGATTCCGTTGCCAACGACGGAATAATTACTAACTATATCGAATGCCAATTAAATTTTTTAATTTTACACTTGATTATTTCCTGAAGCAAGTTTGATCAATTCATAGGTTTAATTACAAAATTAACTAAAATCATAATTGCATACAATTTTGTACACCAATATCCGCTCGCTCCGAATCAGTCCATCAAGTTACTCTCCTCCGTCACAAAGAAACAAAGCACAAGTATCCCGGAACCAGAGCCACCCCGAATTCCGTCTCGCTAAATCCAGGCTTCTCCGGGCAGGAGCGAGAAGTCAAGCCCGAATAAAACACAGACAGCCCGAGCCGCAGTGCAAATGGCGCGCATTAACGGCACGCACGTATGGCGCGCATAATGGAATTCTTCCCCCGCCGGGAGTTTTCCCGATCTCCCCCCCCCCCCCTGCCTCCCGATAACCTGCATTTTCCGCCGACGAGAGAGCCTTCGCTGCAGCCCCCGCCGGGGGACGACGACGTCGCTCGTAAAGCAGCCCCGACAAAGAGGGTGGCGCGCCGTAATTTTCTTCCTTTGTTTTGCTTTTTTTCCGAGAGTTTTCGGAGAGGAGCCGCGGCGGGGGTGGTGGAAAACTTTTTTTCGAAGTTAGTTAGAGGCGAGTGTCTTTGGGGTTTTATGGAGGCTAACTTCGGCTATTGATTGATTTCGACTGCGGTTTCGGTAATGCGAAAAAGTTGGGAGAGGCGGGTTGGTTCGATGGACTTGAGCTCGGTTTCCTTCGCTGTAATTGCGTTTGTTCTCAATCGTATATCTCGTTTAATTAAAGTTTTAAATATGCTTGAAGATATAAGTCAAATGCGAATAAAAGTTGTTTGTTGGCTCAATACTGCGAGCATTTTAAATTAAAAGTATGAGGCGTATTTCGAAAGATATGGAGAGTTTTGCAATAAAGTTTAATGTACCAATAAAGAAGACCAAGAAGCCAGATTCATCCAGCTAAATATAAGTAAAAGTCTTCTCAAGTTCGAAATATGGTTAAAAAAAACTCCTTCGACTTGCCCCGCCTTAATTTTGTATCTAAATTACTCATTAACTCCATCTCCAGCCATACTATACTTTAAATTTTAAAAAGCCAATACACGCCGCCGTCAGCTGAGCACACAATCCGCAAGCTCCGCGGCGCAATCCACAATCCCACATCACGCACAATCAGCGCCACATTTCATTACGAGCGACAAATACCCCCAACTAACATAACCGTCCTTCCGTCGTTTCAGCTCGCTGCCGCGCGATGCCTGCAGCCGAGAATGTCAAGGAGCAACGGCATCAGCAACAACCCGCAGGCAGCCGAGTGCAGCTGCACTTGTAGATCCGGTCCACCGACGAGGCGGCAGCGACGAATGCCCCCGAGAGGTATTTATCCGAGACGACAGCTCCGACTTCCTCTTTTTTTCTCGGCCTTTGTGCAACCGCGGGGGAGGAGAGAGAATTGCGGGCGGTGCACTTGGACGTGCAGGAAAGTTTGGCGATTCGATCGGGAGGATTTCTAAAGATCGAGGAAGGGCTTATTTGATCGAGTCGAGTGGACTTTGTGTGCGAAGGAACGAGTTCTTTTGAACGACCCGAGATGAGGAACTATTTTATTGGCAAAAATCAGACTCCTCTTTTTTATGGGATTTAAAAATAAATCCGTTATTTACGAATTAAATAATTAAAAATTATAATTTTATCGGAAAATGTGTCTGACGAAACACCATTTATTCAGTAAATGCGCGTCTATATACTCGCAATCTCTCTCATATTCATCGCACTCCAACAAACAACAAGTGCAGCATTAAATTCTCTCTAAAAGGGTCAAACAATCCTGCCGAGCAGTCAATAAAGTCCAGGCAACAAATGGGACGCAGACGCAGAAGGCACGCGTTGCAATCGACATTCACACCTCCTCGCCCTCCGCTCCCCCGAGAGCTCGCCTCGACAATCGGCCTCAAAAACACACTTCCTCCAACTTCGAAAACGATCAAACTCCACTTCCTCTCCAGTGAACGCGATTGGCCAAGTGAATCAAAGAACGATTAAACTCCTCCGTCGCTGCGACTAGGAACTCATCTGGAGAGAGAGAGAGAGAGAGAGAGCGACTCTCCGAACTCGAAACGAGCTCCGACTCCTCGTTCCAGATTCCGCGCGCGAGTTCATTAGGCCCGCGTTCAGAGACGTCGGCCACGAAGCGCCGAGCGCCTCTTTCGCGGCAGGGCGACAGGCGGAAATCCCCGCTGAAGAGCCGCGCAGAGCTTCGGGCGCTAAGCCCTCGTTGCCAGGACGGTGAACCGTGAATTTCGCGGGAGAGCCTCTTTGAATGCGAGACGAGTATGGTTTTTTCACGTTCGAGGAATGTTTTTGCAGATTTTAAGCGTGGACAGTTGTAGCGTTAAAAGTGTCCGGCTTTTCCGTTTGTTTAGCGGTGTTGTATTATTCCGAGCCTAAAATTATTATACCCATATCAGGTAGGATTAATTTTCCCCCGCAATTTGCACATCAAAAACGGCACCTCGCCGTCGATTCCTCTCGGCGCGCCACCGGCCAATTTCCCGTGCCTCGCACATGTGCGCGCGCGCGCCTTCGCCTCTCGGGGCTGGAAATTTCATTGTTCGCCCTTCTCGCCGCCACTAATTATTCTGCCGGCTGGACGCGCGGGTGGAAGCGAACGTTATCTATCGCCGGCAGGGAAAAGCTCCGGACGAGCTCCGACCCTCGCGCGCGGCTCCTCCTCTTTCGCCCTCTGATTGACTATTTATTTTACACCTTTTGCTCGTTCTTCTTTTTTTCTCGGCGCTTTGATTCCCTTTGGCTTGTGCATTTTTGTTCTGTAATTCGAGGGCCACAGCTGACTTTTAACACTTGGGGTGAAGGGAGAATGACGGCTTTGTTTGGGATGAGTGCGCTTATTTCATAATAGCTGGATGGAAACTTGGTTCTTGAATATTTGAAAATGATACGCAACCAAGAAAGTGTAAGAATCTTTCTTTTTACACTAATTTTGTTGCTTTTCTTTCCTCCCACTTTCCGGTTCTATTCGTTCTCTAGTATTCTCAAATTTACCTACTTTTTCACTCTGCTGCTTTTTCATTTTCTAGGCCGACTCTCAAAAATTCGGTCTGCTTTGTTCTAACTTCAAAGAATGGAACCGTAGAATTAAAAAATATTTTGTTGTATTTTAAAAATGAAATAGAAAGAGACAAGTGTATCTTTTTTAAATTAAACTCAAAAAAAGTACTGGAATCATGAAATGGATATAGACAACTGTATACTACAAGTATATATTATATTTTAAAATTTACTTTCTGCCATTTATATACAATTATTATAGTAGAAGTTATACATGTATCGACATGTTTAATTAAAATCTCTCACATCGTGAATTTTTTCTGGGACCCGGCAAGTACGTTACAAGCAGAGTTGAAAACTATTTTGTAGAATGGTAATAAAATGTATAGAATTTCAAAAATTAGAAGCATTGTTCGAAATAGCACGTTAATTTTTTTTATTCACAAATAATTCCCTTAGGAAAAAGAACTACAAAGTTTTCTGCAGGGTTTTCACATGCACGATTGCAGATAATTCTGCTGTTTTTTTGAAGACACTTAAATAATAATATCGATACCTCTCTGTCGAATAACTGAAATCGAATTGGCACAGATTATCAAAACCTTGAAAGATATAGTACTGCTATGCTCTAGAAAAACTAGCAATAGCAACTTGTCTCTTTCATATTTCAGGATTTCAGTACTTTCGTTAGTTTAATTTCGTAAAAACTATACCTTTTTGGTTCAGTATATGGTTAATAAAATTATTCTTAAAAATGTTAACATTGTTTTGAAGTAAAATCTGTTCACTAAAAAAACTTGCCTCTTTCATATTTCAGGATTTCAGTACTTCCATTCCTTTAATTTGAAAAATTTCCATAAGTATTCAATAATATTAGATGGAAACTACTCACAAGGAGAGTGTACGACATTTGGGTAATGGATTTTTCTGTAACTTTAGGATATGCTTTCTAATGTTAAAATATGAAGGAAGCCGCGTCCATTTGGCCTAACGCTCGATTTTTCAAAAGTTATATGCTCTTTTAGCGAAAATCTAAGAAAAATCGATTTTTGTTTAATCACTTATACTTTTCAACTATTAACGGTACAGTATTTTAACTCCCCGCATTTGAAAGGTGAGATCAAATCCTATCGACTAAAAAAAAAATATCAAAAAATCTTTATTTGTACACTTTAAAATGGTCTTTCTTCGATTCAAATATCTCAATCCTATCATTAAAAAAAAGTAAAATTAAATTTTTCAAAAATCGAAAATTTGCGATAAAACAAAAACAAATAAACTAAACAAAAAAATATTTTTTTGCCATCACAAAAAAAAGCAAAAGAAATGAGCCATGAACGATAAAAATCCGTTCTGTAGAAGATGAGATCCAGCCGTATGCACACACACACATACATAAAAACATTTTTCAAAAACCATTTATTCTTGTTCCTGATATCTTAAAATACAATTATAACAGGTTTTTCGAACAACTCCAAAAATTACTATCACAAAGCTTCCTCTAGGAAGAAGAAATATAGTTTAAAACTCTGTTTAATATGAAAAGCTCTTAACATTTTTTCCGAACTTACTCGAGAAAACATTTTCAACTTGAAAGACACGTTTTGAACCGTGCAAAAGTGCTCTACTAATTTTGTAAAAAGTTTCTTGATGGACACTCGGCTCGCGCAAAACTCGACTGCATTGAAAATACTTTTTCTCCGTACCCACATCCGCATAAAGCCATAAAAAAGCACAAGTAATAATACAGCCGCACATCTGCGTGACCTGCGAACTTTGCAATCAGCGTAATCCCATACTTTTCGACCAACGCCTATCGTTCGTAAGTATACACTAAATACTAATTAGCAATGAAATAACTTTTTTATATCACGCGAAATCGCATTATACCCCTAAAATCGTGCAATTACATTTTCCAAAACGAAATTATCTCTTGGAAGTAAATTAAAATTAATTTAAAAAGCTTCCCCGTATTTTCGAAATTAACACAATGCAGTTCGTTAAAATAAACCAGAGAGCCAGAAAATAAATAATTTTCTCGAGATTTCGAAATCCGTTCCCTATACTAATGACGATAGCAAGAAGAAAGCTCTTCACCCATCTCCCTTCATCTTCCTCTTTTCCAATTAAGACCTTTCGCCGGTCCGTTATTCCTCATTCCTCTCGGTCTCGCGCCCATCACGCTCACGCATATGATATTCTTTCCGATTTTTTCATCCATCTTTCGCTTTCTCTCTCGTCGCCGGCTTTCTCATTTATTCCACGCGCTGAAAATTCGCCCTTTTTGCGGATTTCCACACCCACCACCTGGCATCCGTCTGGCTGTCGTGTCGCGCGCGCGGCGATCGGTTTTCGCGAGCCTTTTTCATTCCCCGCTCGTTCGTAATTAGAGGGAGGGAGAGAACAATGAAAATTGCGGGAATTGACGTTAGCGGCGGCGCTGCATTGAGGAATTGGGCAGTTTTTTTTTTTTATCATATATAGCGTAGTTATTTTGTTGAGCGCCGCTCGCTTTTGCTCGCGGAAGCTCCGGCGTTATTCAATTTTCTTCGTTATGGACCTTTTTCACGGGTTCTGATGCACAATGCAAATTGAGAAAATTTATGATGCGATGGGTTTTTGTTTGACTTGACTCGCTGTACTTAATTAAAGCTCTAATGAAACAAATTAAATTGAAACTCTGATGAAACAGTCACAAAGAGTTCATTTTTAGTGCACTTTATTTTCGCAATAATGTATATTTTGTGCTTAAAATAAAATACATATGATTATATTCAAATGTGCCGCTTTTTACTGTTTAAAAAGGTAAATCTAAAAGTTTTAAATCAAAAAATTCAAAATCACCTACCCAATTTATTCTGCTCTCCCGAGATACCTTCATTAACTTTATTTCGATACATACTTTATTGGTGTGAATAGGGAGACAAATTAGGTTACAACTTCAGTAGACATAACCTTAACAGAATTTTAAATTCTTGATCCAATGGCAACTATTGAGATTTTTATTTGCGTTTTCATCTTCTACTTTAACGTGACTCGACCCCGAATGAATATACCCTCTGTATCGACCTACGAAAACTTTATTCCCAACAAAAATTTAACTCTCGAAATACCTCCGGCGATCTCGAAAAACGCGAAACCACCAAAAAAAATCCTCCATCATCGCGTCCCCAAAACTGCATCAGCCAGCCCATAAATATCGCACCCCCCAATAAATCCCAGCTCGGCGCAGCTAATAAAACTAAATAAGCCTCGTAAATCAGAGGCTCGAGCATTCCAGCCCCGACAAAAAGCAGCGCCTCGACGTCCACCCCGTCTGACCAAGCGTCGACGCAGCTACTCGCTTTTTTTCCTCGCTCGACGAGAGCGCGCTCTGTCTTCTTGCGTTTAAGCGCCCGGGGAGGGAAGGGACGTTCTTTGAATTGGCCGCGTCGTCTCCCCCCGCCCGTCGTCGTCATTCGAGCCTCGAGGAGCGAAGATGATGAGGACGCGATGTACTTAGGAGCGGCGAGGGAGTTCCGAGAAAGGACGCGGCAGAGTATGTTCTCGAGCGCTCTTCGCGAAGATTGCAGGCGCTCGAGCGGTTGCTTCTTTAATGCGATGAATAAGTTGGCGATTTTTTTTATTGCGAGGTAATTATTTTTAGGAATACTGGATCGATTGTTGACGCTTTTCGTGTTTCTGATGGATTTCCGATATTTATTTGTGTTCTATAAGAAATTGACAGGGTGGGCATGAAAATTAGCATTAAAAATATAATTATGAACATTATAAACGAGCAAAATATTTTTGAAGAGACAAATCGAAATTTTGAATAATGTGGAGAAGTCAATAAAACAATAAATGATGGTATGAGAGGCAGTGCTATAATATTTCATGTCACGTCTTTGGACTTTGGAACTCTACTATGCGAGAAGTTTAACTGAGTTAAAGTTATGTATTACGACATAATAAAGTTACAAAATATAAAAGATATTTTTAAAAGAAAAGCTCATTCAATCACTTGAACTTATATCGTTATAAGTGACGTTCTTCCAACTTATAAAATACTAAGAAAAGTATTATACTATCGTTGAAAAGCAATTCTCTCTCTTCCAACGCCTCCTACAAGAAAAAAAAGAAAAATATAAAATAAAATGCAAAACTAATATTGTTTATTTACTTTATTCAAGTAATTATAGGTGTTTAGTACAACGACAAAAAATGCCTAAAGTCCGTCTCTCCTCTCGTTGCAGCTCAGTCCTTTTTAAAATTCCTGGCGCGTCGCGGCAGGCGGACCTGAGAGAGAGAGACAGAGGAGACGGCCAGCTAAAGCGAAAAGGGGCAGAGAGAGCCTTCCGGAGGAGAGGAGGAGAGAAAGGCAGAAGGGCGAGAAGGAGAGAATATAAGCGAGAGGAGAGCTTCAGCAGCGCGAAAGATGGGCGAAAGCTCGCCGGATCTGAGCCTCCGGCTGCGTCGGGGCAGCTCGGACTCCAGGGACTCCTTCTACATGGACTTCGCGCAGGTAAGTCACGGCCGTGGAATTTCAATTACTCTGACGAAGCCGCGCGACGCTTTATGGTGTTTCGCCTTTTTCGGCCTTTGTTATTATTAGAACGGCCGGCGCCTCAGTTTCGTTGGCGCCGAGCTTGCGCTTATATTGGGCTGTTTATTCTCGGGGACAAATGCTGCCTTCGTGTAAATTTGTAAGAGGGATAATTGGATGAATATATAAAGCGTTTTTATTTACGTTGTCGGTGTTGTGGAAATGAAAGAAAAACAAATAATAATAAATAAAATAAAGCTGTTTGCGGCGGGTTTAATTTTGATTTCTTTTGGTATTTACTCTGGATTTAAGAGGATTATTCACCATAATTTGTAGCCGGCGATTAATTATTATTTTTAATCCTCTTGCAATGAAATAAGGCACTGCTAAAGAGGATAATGTAACCAAATTGCATGACGTAAACAGTGTAATGCATTTAGTAAAAAGTAGTCAAACAAATTTATCTACGTGTGCAGTAAAATATATTGTCTTCTTTACTTTCCAACGCGCTTAAAACAAATTCCCGGATTCTGAAGATAAAGCAGCCTGCAAGAAATGCATCCAGCATATAAATACAAAGCAACAGCGGAGCTCCATTAAACGACGGGCCAAATAAACCTAAATCACTGCTAGGCCTCCCCCTCCGACGCATAAATCCAGCCGATCTCGAGCTTCGCCATTTATACTCCACTAACCGATTTAATCTCCGAGGAAATCTGCCCTCGGAAAAATTACGTCGATGATTTCCATTTTCCCCGAGCGGCGGGTCAAGTAACTATGTCCCATTTTCTCCGGAGGCCCGATAAGACGGAAAGATCATCGGCATCCGGCGTCGCGTGAAATTACCGAACGAGGGGACGGGCCGAGTGTACACGGTTTGGGCGCCCGAGTTCGCTGCGGGAATTCGGTAGGGCGACGAAGGACGTTCGGGAGAGAATTTTTATCGGTCGAAGATGCTGGAAGATGTACTGGGAGATTCAATATATACTCGGGGATTACGGATGTTGGCTGATTATGGCTTAGTCATTTGCAAAATGAATCTTAGACGGAAGATGTATTGTTTGTAGTATAAATTTCTTGGTAAGCAGGAGGAAGCGCGATGGCGATTTCGAGCTTTAGAGACACTTTTCATGCTGCAAGATATAAAGCGAGCTTTGTTTAGGGAAATAAAATGGCTGTTCAAAGTAACTCTATATTTTATTTTATTTCTCTCTGCTATAAAAGAACACATAATAAATACATTCTCTTCAAGAAGCCGTACAAAATAACCTTTCCCGCATCACTGTCAAAAGTCGTAATCAATCACCCTGAATCCCGCAGGGCATCGACTCGGACATAGAGGAGGTGGCGAGGCCGACGGACAACCTGGACGCTCTGATGGCGGAGGCTCTGGAGGACAACGGAGCGAACATGCTGCCGATGGTCGCCGAGGACATATCGACGATACCCGAGGAGGCGTCCGAGGAGCTGCGGCTCGAGGAGGAGGCCGACGCCCTGGAAGCCGCCCTAGCCAGCGCCAACGAGGCCTCCGGCATGAAGAAGGAGAAGGACAAGGACAAGATCACTACGGAGTGAGTTTCAAGCCCCCCCACTTTCCCGGAACAAAATCGTATATCACTCCCGAGAATATTTTTTAACTTTTTTCGCCGAGAGGGGATGATGCATGGCGCTCGTTACTCTGCGGCCGCGGTCTCGTGTTACGCCAGCTTTTTTCGCTGGTTCTACTTGATTTTTAATGAATTATCTTTCGTTTTTTTTTCACCCTGCTCCGGCCGCCGCAACGGTAGTTTTATTTCAGGAAAACTCTGCAGGAAAATTTAGTGTTTATTTAAGTTCTTTGTACTAAAATTCGTTAAAAATCTTTATTCGTATCCGGATAATCAATAACGAGGTTTTCTAAAGTAATCGTTTAAAATTTCATTTAAAACACTTCATTCATATCTGAGAAGTAGATTAACTAATTTTCTGAAATCCCCCATTTAGAAGTTCAAAAACTGAAAGTAGAATCTATCCATCATTCACAACTTTAATTATTCATCTGTCCGTTAAACGAATTATTTCAAGAATTCGCTTTCTTTTCAACTCGTGAAAACAGCCTTTTTAGGAAGCAATTTGCCCCTTTGTACTAATATTCCCCGAGCCATTATCCCCGTGCATTCGTAAAACGCTAAGAATACCGACGCCGACGCGGAGAAGTTGGCGATTCACTTTTGCCGGCGTCTGCGTAATGTGGCGTTGATTCAAGAGAAAAGTTTTGCAATTATCCACCCGTGAAAAGCTCGCTGATATCAATATCCAAAGACTTTTCTTTCGACTGACGGTGTAATGGATACAGCGTTTGTAACAGCCAAACTTTGATTGGAGTGATTATGCCGGGAAATGAAGGGCTGGTATGCGTGTAGTTTCAAGTTTCCTCGGCGTAATTGTCTATTAGTTCGAGGAAATTTTGTTCCTTATTGAGAGTTCTAATACATTCGTTTATTTATTAATTGAATTATTTAAAACATCTATATTTTTGTGCTTGAATCAAATTCTTTTTAAATTTAAAGTTAAATTAATACAATTAATACCATTGACTAATGAAAATAATATAAATAATTATAAATGCTTTAAGAATACGTTATACTGAAAGAAAAAATAATTCAAACCAATACTAAACTTTAAACAGTTCCATTTGTACAAGAGAATTTATTCAAAGGGTACAACGGCAAACATCGATACCTTGTTCTCCCAGAAGCCGAATAAGCCGAGAGCAGCAACAGATGAGAGCCGTCGAAAAAAAAGTCATAAAAATTGATGGCAAAAAGCCCGAGTCCCGTATCAGAGCTGCGAGGCAGCTTCGAGAAGAACTCGATTACTTCCGGACGGATATCGAACGCGAATTCGGTAGTTCCTGTGCTAATATTGGGTCCGTCACCCGATGGGCTTTTCGGTCGAGACCTTCCGTTTTCTCTCCGACCCTCTCGACTGTACCTTTTTTTTTTCCTGGCTCTCGTCATCCATCTCTCCACGATCCGTCTCCGGCGGACCTTTTCAAGGTTTTCCAATATGTGTCGCGTCGGACTTTACCTGAAGCTTTAATTACGGACACGCCGGGAGTTGTTTATCTCGCAAACAAGAATCTAAGGTCCAATTTCGTGACTCGTGGGGTGAATCGATTATTAAGAGATCCTGCGACTTTTGACAGCAAGAGCTGCTGATTAACTGTTTATTGAAAAATGGAAAACATCGAAGGTGAACGTACGAAACCACAAAAAAAAAATTTATCAGCTGGTCAAAGCAATTCCCCGTAACTGTACGAATTCGCCGGCAATTTTTCCGGCGAATTTCCAATTTCCACGTTTGCGTTTCCACGATCTCCACGATCACCCGCGGCTTATATCCCCTCGATCACAGCCAACCGGCACCAGACGGCAGCGCTCGCATTATGCGCGAAACCGTACGAATTTTCGCGCGCGGAACGAACTTTGGACGTTCGCCGCGATCTGCCTCTTTCCTCTTGCCGCCTCTCGAAACGCGCGAATGGACCGCGAATGCCGGAGAGAAAGAAAAAGAAAAAAAAACAGCGCTTGAAGAGCCGCTGCTGCAGCTGCCGCCGCCGGCCTCTTTTTCGCGTTTCGCGGGTGCCTCTCTCGGCCGCGGGAGCTTTTTTCATTTGGGCGGCTTGAAAGGGCCTTTTCGAGAGGTGAGTGCCGCTCGAGCCCGTAAAGCCGGTGGCAGCTGACTGTGCGCGCCTCGATGATGAATGGGGAAAAGTGTCGGGGAAAAGTTGGCGCGCGGGTCCTGCGGTGACTAAATAATTCAAGGGCTACTTTTTCGCGCTTTTACACGGACGGATTTTGGTATTGAAAAAGTTTTAGTTTTAAAAGGTTGAATGATGGAAATTTTTACGTCTGAAAAATGCTTCGTTGTTCCAGTGTGATTAAAACGATTTTTTGAACTTTAACCGAAATTATCTGTCAAGTCGCTGCATTCCGCAAAATCGTCATAATTCCAGCGAGAACCTTCAATCGCCAAACAATTGCGCAAGTTTCCCCGAACCTCTCCGAAAAGCGAACGACGCAAAAGCATTCGGCGTCGTCTGTCTCTCTCTCTCTCTCTCACGCACACTGACGATAAATCATCGCGTGCCGCTGGCAAATTAAGAGGCGCGCGTATCGTCGTCGCGGCTCTCCAGGCAGGGGGGTCCGGCCGTCCAGTCTAAGCCGCGATAGGGAGTACCGCAGCGGCGAGCGCGCGATATATAGGCCGCGAGTGTGAGCCGCAGGCCGAACGCGCACACCTCTGCTGGGGCCAACGATGCTCATCAAGGAGACATCCCTGAGGTAAGCCTGGAAGGGGGCGATTTTCGTTGGTGATTTTTCAGGGTTGAGTCTGGGTTTGCGTTGGCTTGTGGGTGGTGAACGCAGGTGTTTGAGCGCGTGGGAATTCGGTGGCTTAGTTTCCAGGTCTAATACTGTTAAAATTATTGTGAAATGAACGGTGAAAATTGAAACAAGAGCTCGGTTTAGCTCTTTTGGCTCGTGAAAAAATTTAAGTTGTTAAATTATTTTTGGAAATCCGAATGAAATGACTATTTTATTTTTAAATTTAAAATTTACGTTGAAGTATATAGTAAAGATCCTTGTAATATCGTAATCATTTGATTTTTGACAAAATGTTCATTCAAATTCGTAATACATCTAAACAGTAAATTTTAATTAATTTTCTTTATCAGTTGCGTACAGATTTAATATAACTGGAGTGTAAAATAATGTGGCTTTTAAAGTTGAAGATTTTTTCAAAAGTATATCGTCATTTAAGTTAGAAAATCGGCAAATTAACATATTTAATAAATATTTTAAAATTCAGTCAATTTAGAGAATTGTATAAAAAAAAAATCTTCATATTCATGCAGTTCTTCGAAACGCATAACGCGTTCTAAAGCCATATTGAATAGCTACGTAGCCATAGAAATTGCCGAAGACTTATTAACGATAAATACTCTTCGGCTGAAACCCCTTTGACATTTCTCACGCGGAAATTAGTCTCTTTGAATCCCGACCACTCAATCAATTACTCAAGTACCAATTGAATCACACGACCGGTTAATTTATTGCGACCGCACTTTCTTTCGAACCGTATTCCCTTCATTAATAAATCAACGGAATCCGTGCAACGTTCTATCGTAGGCACAATATAGCCTATACTCATTCCATTCAGTTACTTGAATCCGGTCTTAATTTAAATTTTTCCCGTCTACATCCAGTGCAGAATATTTAAGCTCATCCTCGATTAAAAGCTTCATCCAGCCCTTCATTTTTAATAAAACAATATTTCGAAAGCTGCTTAAAAAAAATAAATAAAACGTAATTCAGTCAAAACGCATTTTTCAGCTTTCGATATTTTTATTCGAGTCAATGCAGCCTTTTAATTTTACAAATATTTCAACAAAATTCCCGTTAATCCTATTTAAAACAAATAAACGAAATACTTGAATAAATATACCGCTTTTAAGGCGGCCTTTTTTTATTAACATTTACAGCACCGCAGGCTCGTAAACAACCCTCGTTCACCCTCGTAAAAACTGCCGTCAACCCGAGCCAACGGGAATAATCCAAAATAATTCCATCCGACTGACAATATGGCAGGAGCGATCCACGTACACTAAATCCCAAAGAATTTACGCGCTGGAAGAGCGCGACTAAACAAAGAAATACGCACGAACGATGCATTTCTACGTTGTCGTAAAACTTGCTCCCATGAGCGATGCCTGCAATAAGGGATCCTCCCGCTGCGCTTCTATCGGCAGATAGGCAAACGTAAAAATAAAGATTACCGAAGTGTGCGAATAATGAAAACGTGGATGTAAAAGGTGAAAGACAATTTTCTTCCTATAATAAATATGTTTCGACGCTCGTGGAATCGCCCTTTATTCCTTTCGATAATTTAGAATTGTAGAAAACTTATGCACACTTTACATAAAAAAAAATTCATTTAATTTGCAATAATCAAACATTTTATTCCGCCCCACCTTATTTCTTAATCACATCACTGGCAGCAGCAACTCCGCATCTTCGAATAATTCCCTTATCCGAGCCAACATTTGCAAACTCCCGTATCTCCAAACACACCGAATCAAGTACACGCCTCCAACCGGAAACCATATAGAACCCTGCACCCGTACAAAAGGCCCGGAGAAAAAGAGACGCTACAGCAGCAGCAGCAGCGTCGGCGGTGGCTCCTTGGCACCCTCGCGCCTTGCCTCGAATATCGCAGCTACACTCGGATGAAGCGGCGATAATTTCGATTCGAGCGCGGCGAACGTAAACGCGCGCGGCGCACAGAGCGAGAGAGAGAGAGAGATGGAGCCCCAGGAGGCACTTCGCGTTTCCTTGGATATGTATTTGGAAGTTGGCCGGGTGTATAAGCCTCGGGTCTAAGGGTAACACGAGGGAGCGGAGAGAAGGGAGCCGAGCAATGCTCATTTACTAGGCATTTGGGAACGAGGAGCTAGCAGACGACAGCAGCGGGAGAAGTAAATGAGAGACCGGCTGATGGATGCGTTGCACGCGAAATCGAATGTTTTCCCTCGCCGAGAAACGGACGGGCTTTTCATTGATAGTTATGATCGAGTTGGATTCGGGGAAACTTGCGGCGTGCCGTTTCGATTTTTTGGATACAGTCTTTATGCCGATAAGGCCAAGTTATTCTTATAAATGAGTGAAACGCATTCGCGTACATATAGATAGTTTATTCAAACTTCTCTTACCTTTTAAAAAAACATAAATTTACTTACAAGGAGAGCATATGACATTGGGTAATGGATTTTCCTGCAACTTTGGAATATGTTTTCTAATGTTAAAATATGAAGGAAGCCGCGTCCGTTCGGCCTAACCCTCGATTTTTCAAAAGTTATGTGCTCTTTGTAAAAAATTTAAGAAAAATCGATTTTTGTTTAGTCGCGTATAACTTTTCAACTATTAATGGTACAGTATTTTAACTC
>JAWWEO010014750.1:0-26170 GCA_035582975.1 Ormyrus labotus
AGCTCGTTGCTACCCAATCTTATTTTATACTACCTATTTCCTAGGCAAGAAATGTTTTCTATTTCTACCAGGGATTATATAAGATGTTTTTGAAATATGAAATATATTTGTTTATTTTTTATAATTGTAAAAAGCATAAAGACGGTGAGCACAAAGTGTCAATAAAAATTTGTTGCACCTACAAAAAAAAATCTGCGATTACTCGGCTATTTATAAAAGACATAACAATTCTCTTCAATACAATGTTATAGATAAAAAGTTGCATACATAAGTTTACATTTCATAAGGATACATTTCACGCAATTTTTTCAGCCTATCATTTACATTTAAAAAGATTATCTAATCGGCTTTCCTCTAAAGATATCAACTTTAGCAGCAAGTATTGATAAAAAAAATTGTCAGAATGTAAATAACATTTTTTTTTATTTCGTTTAATAACGAGCTTAATGCGCTTTTGCACATTAAATATGTTCTGCAAGCAAGTAAATGTGTCATCATTATTGGCCTCTGCCTTTGTCGGTAAACGATATAATGAATAATCAGATGGTGATTCCCCGGATGTTCTGCATGGGAATTCCCCGGATGTAAAGTTTTTATAAATTCACAATTATTCTAGTTTTGATCAGTGGCTCATTTTCACTTTACTTCTTTTTGTAATTTTATTTGTCTAGCAGAACCTTTGAACAATTATAACATTTTGCAAAACAGTTGTTTTCTACATCCTTGAAGTTTATTGTACTATAGTTTTCATTGTTTCTTTCCCACATTTCTTACTCGGATCCGCGTTAAACCTATTTAAAATTACAAATTTTTCCCCCCGAATTCCGCATCAAATTCTCCCCAATCATCAAATCCCGCAGTATCGTTCGGTTATCGCATAACTAATAAAAAAAATTTACGCCAAGTGCCGACAAGCGCAGACTCATGAAATTCGCTTCCGCATTTGCGCTCGGTCATCCACCACCACTGTATAAGCCACGGAACGCGTTAAAAAATGAAACCGCGCTTACAATTTATCTCCATTTGCAACGACTCGCGGCGAAGAAAAAAAAATGACTCCCAAAGAACAATACCCGCGCGCTAAACTCCGTCGTCGTCGCAAAGTGTAACTCAAGAATAATCGCTCCCCCTCCCCGCGCGTACGGCGCGTCTCTCCTCTCTCTCTCTCTTTTTGTTCCGAGAGAGATTAGAGCCGGCGGCTGTTTTTGCCCCGCAGCCTCCGTTCTCGGTAAAGAGGCAATAATAGCCGGCGCACGTGAGATTCTCGCGTGATTACTCACGGCCGCGGCGCGGAGGCTTATCTAAATAGATCGACGAGCTGCGTGTAGAGGTGTGCGCGCCGAGCGCTCTCTCGGCGGTGCGATATTTTGTGTTTTGACGCGGCGCGCGCGCGGTTTTTGTTGTGTCTTCCCTCCGTTTTTGGCGGTGGCGCGTTTTGGTGATATGCCGTCGATTGTTCTTTGAGCTGTTGTGAGTGAGTGAATGGTTTTTTTATCAGTATTTCGCGGGGTATTGTTTCGCGGCAGGAACCGAGTATTGTTTTATGACTTTTCGTAGGTTAGGAATTATCGAAGAACGTTTTGCAATGATGGATTATCTACATGCGTATAGTGTTGAATCACAGAATTTCAAGATGAAACTTATTTTCTATTCGGAAAAAATACTGTAATGTAAAGAAACTATAATTCATTAATTATCAAACAAGTATTTTGTTCGAAAAGCTTCATTTGTACTAATTGAAAGTAACTTAATGCCCACAAACCCGATAAAATTAGCATACAAAATCTTGTAAAAGTATCCAAAGGCCCACTATCATTTTTTCGGTTTTTCAATTCCAGGAACCTCCGCAGTGTTTCCTTATATGATTCACTAAATAGCGCCTCCGTCCCGGTCGACGAGATAAAAGTCCGGCACTCTCTCGTCCTCGTGATTTGTCCGCGCCGCGTTTAGTCGCAGCGAGACTCGCCCGAGAGCCGCTTCGCGTATGTCCCCTCGTTGTGTCGCTCGGCAATAAACCGCTCTGTCACTTGCCGAGACATTGTTTCCGGTCGTTTTTTGTTTCGCCAGGAGGAGGAGGATGCTTTTTTCGCGGGTTCAGTGCAGTGACGAAGTGACGGGAATGAGGGACAAAGTCGAATCTGCTTACGAGGACAACAGTTAGTGCATTTGGATCTGCGCGACTGTGACTTCTGCTGTCGATTGTAGGTATTAGTAAAATTAGAGGAGTCGTTGAGAATTATTATTGGCGTCATATTTATTTTTAAAAGCATCGAGGTGTAAATGCAAGCGTGAATGTAATACGCTTTCGTAATCGTAAGAGTTATCGATGATAACGAAAATAGGCTGATTCAATATAGTCTTTAAATACAATAGATAAGTTTTAAAAGTTACAATTTAAAATTATACGGTCTCAGCAGTATTGTACTTATCTATAATAATTTATTTTCGGAAAGAAAAGTTTCAATTACGAACGTGAAAACAAAGCAATAACTTTCATTGACTTTTATTTATTAGCTTCTTTCTAATTAAACTTGAAATAATTGCGTACGACGGCAACGTGCACAGTTTGATTTCTTGTCGTTTCAAACGAAGCATGAAAGATAATTAGTACTTTACACGAGCTCGTATGCATATCTGTTTATGCGTTATTACTCACACATTCTCAAAGAATGAAAACATTGCCTTTTATTGCTTGCCCTCGTTAAATAGGACTTTCGATTACCTCAATAAATAATTATAAAGGTCGCGACATTGAAATATATCATTAGAAACGCTACCGATGTATGCAAAAAGTTTAATTAAAAAAAACTATAATCGTTCCAGGGGAGCGTCGATATCAGCATGGATGAAAAAAGCGTTGCGACCGCGTCGCAAGCGGCTAGTCTACTTGCGATTCTCGAAGGGACCGGAAATGCGCCTGTTACGACTGAAGACGGAAACGAACCTTCCGCAAAACCGGATGAAGTCTCCGCTGAAGTCTCCGAGGAAGCGAATAGCGCAGCCGATCTTCCTCGAGAAAATAGTCCTCCGTTAACGGAAGAGGAGCAAGATGATTCGACGAATGTAAATCCGGATACTAACCCTTTGATTTCGAGAGTGGAGGACGAAACGGTCGAACTGAACTCGGGGCGGAATCCGTCAAGCCAGTTGAACGGTTCGCCCGTGGATACTTATTTTTCCGACGAGAGAATTCAAATTCCAGAGACCGATGAAGTAAGCTAATGCAGTCGAGAATTGCGATTAATTGATTCAGTAATATAAAATTCATATCGGGGATCGTTCGACGCTTCGATGTAATTTTACGATTCTATGTTGGTTTTCAGAAAATATTTAGCTTTAGAAAATTGTGGGCCTTCACGGGGCCGGGATTTCTCATGTCGATAGCTTTCCTAGATCCAGGAAACGTGGAGTCCGACTTGCAGGCTGGAACCGTAGCGAGTTACAAGGCAAGTAAGCCGACACTCTGAGGCGACTCATCAATTTCAATAGCACCTTAATCTTTCGTAATTTAATTTGCGCAGCATTCAATGCACGTTTAAGTAACTTCGCCGACGAAGTTTATATCTTCCAGAATAAAATTTCGCTTTAAAAACTACATTCCTTCAAAACGCCTCGTTGTCAGAGCGCGAAACAGCACACACAGAGAACGAATATTATATTTCATTTCAGTTATTGTGGGTACTTTTGAGCGCGACCGTTCTCGGACTGGCCATGCAGAGGCTGAGCGCGAGGCTCGGCGTCGTTACGGGTCTGCACTTGGCCGAGATGTGCCATCGGCAGTTCAAGACGGTTCCCAGGCTGCTTTTGTGGATCATGACTGAAATCGCCATAATTGGCAGCGACATGCAGGAGGTTATCGGCACTGCCATTGCGCTCTACCTTCTGTCGAGTCACAGGTAATGCGGTGTAAATTTATTAAAAAGTCAAATGCTATTAAAAGAGCGTTTGACTTTTTAAGTAATTTCATTGCAATAATTTATGTGCTTCGTGCGTTTTTTATGCTGTTTTAGAGAAATTTGAGGTGATACATTAGATATATTTTTCAACCCATAAATTCATACTTGCAACATTCGCATTTTTGTTAAAAAATTTTATTTATTTCGTAAAATATCATTGCGCTTTATTCTATAATTAATTTAAATTTTAGATCAGAGCAGTAGAATCTCTTTAAACTATAAGATTCAATCATTCGGTACAGAAAATAAAAATCAAAAAACATAAATTCTTTACCGCAAAAATATTATGATCGCATATTTATTTAGTGCACTCCCAACAGCACCCATTTAAATCCTCCCCGGCGCGATAATAAATCAATTCCCACCCGCAGATTACCCATCTGGGCAGGAGTGATCATAACGATCCTGGACACCTTCACCTTTCTGTTCCTGGACAAGTACGGACTGCGAAAATTGGAGCTCCTCTTCGGCTTCTTCATAACTGTCATGGCCGTGACATTCGGCTACGAGGTAAGCCCCGCGCGCAACTTAAATCGCCGAGAGCCACTAAATCAAAAGCCGTTTAATTTAATTAAAAACCCCCCTTGTGCGTGCGAAATTTACAGTACGTCGTGTCGGCGCCGCCCCAAGGCGAAATCATGAAAGGCATGTTTATACCCTGGTGCGAGAACTGCAACTCGGGCGCCCTCCTCCAGGCGGTCGGGATCATCGGGGCGAACATCCAGCCGCACAATTTGTACCTGCACAGCGCACTTGTCAAAGTATAAAAACCTATGAAGGACCGGTAAAGAAACGGTGACGCGGAGCCGGGATAATGCCCGGCTGTTCGAAGTTGTTTTACGCTCTCGAGGAGCGGAGAAATCGTTCGCTTTGGAGGACCGTGAACAGCTTCGAATTGCGGCTTTGTTTTTGCTGCGATTACTCGGGGGAGTGTCTGTATGTTTGGTGTAAACGTTTTTCAATTTTTTTAGTCTCGCGACATCGACCGGAAGCAGCCGAAGAAAGTCAAGGAAGCTAATATGTATTTTTTTACCGAAGCCGCCATCGCACTGTTTATATCGTTCCTCATCAATTTGTTCATAATGGCTGTGTTCGCTTTCGGCCTGTTTCAGAAAACGAATTCTCAAGTGGTGAGTATTTTTTTTTTATTATTGTATGCAAACTTTGCCCAGCTCTTAACTATTTCCTAATAATTTCAGTACGAAATTTGTGCCACCAATAACTTTACTCTGGGAACGGAAACGTTTAAAGTGAGTTTCTTTAATTTTCGATAGATGTACATATAAACCCTCTGTTTCAACCGCGACATCCTCGCATTTCAGAACAACAACGACACCCTCACCGCCGATCTGTACAACGGCGGAATTTTCCTCGGCTGCCAATTTGGCTTCGCTGCCATGATAATATGGGCAATCGGACTGCTGGCCGCCGGTCAGTCGTCGACCATGACAGGCACCTACGCCGGCCAATTCGCGATGGAGGGATTTTTAAATCTACAGTGGCCGCGATGGAAGAGGGTCCTGATGACTCGTTCGATCGCCATCGTGCCCACGTTTTTCGTAGCTTTTTATACTAGCATCGACAAAATGACCTATATGAACGACATTCTGAACGTTCTGATGAGCCTGCAGCTGCCCTTTGCCGCTCTGCCGACTATTGCTTTTAGTAGTAATGTGTTTATTATGGGACAATTTAAGAATGGAATGTAAGTTTCCGCTTGTCGCTGCTACGTTAACTAAAATGATGGATCAAACGATTGATGCTCGATTTCACTTGCAGATTTAACAATATTCTTTCGACTACCTTGTCGTTATCTGTGATAGTAATCAACATCTACTTGGTGTCGTTGACACTGTCGGACGTGTTGAGAAACGAATTGACTTACATGCGAGCAATAACAATATCGATCGTCGCTGTTCTAGGAGTATTTTACGTGATATTTTGCCTGTACCTTTTAATATACTTGGCCATCGGCATGGGAGCTACTTGGTTGAAGAAATTCGAGGTAAAATAAATAATTCGAAAATTTAGTTTTAAGTTACTAATTCACGAACAATTTCCACAGGTCATTTCTAAATACGTCACCGGGCCCGAAGAGAGAACTCTTCTGATCGAGGATGCTCAAGAATAAAGACAAATTTCTATTTTATACCGAACACCTTACTCAATTTATTTATAAACTTTTTCTTATTCCCCGTACCATCTCCTTACTTTAATAGCGACTCGAAATACTCATCCTCGCCATTACAATTCCGTCAAGATAATAACTTCGAAATTCATTGAAGCCCGCCGACGATAATTTTAATTGAAAACAGCTTCCAAGTGAAAGATCTCACTCCTTCAGCCCTTCTCTCCCTCGAAATGAATCTTCCCATAGGTGCAGCACATACATCGGCGTGCGAACATATGTATATATATGTGCAGCGGTCGGAAATCTGCTTGCTCGGCGCGTAGCGACGCCGAAAGGGCAGACAGGAAGTAACGGCCGGTCAATCTCTCTCGCCGAGCCCGAGCCGGGATAATGATTTACATCTACGTGCCATCCTCCGTCGCGGGTGAAATATTAATGGAGCCGAGTGGTAATAACCATTGACGTCTCTCTCCTTGACGCCCCGTATCGGGACGCGTTGAATTTATGAATGCATAATACAAAGGAGGGCGAGATGATGCTCGCGGAAAGTCAATCGGTAACGGCTGATGATCCGATTGTCGAGCTGCTTTCGGAGATTGACGGATGGGGAAGGATGTTCCGCGTTTATGTACTGTCTTGTTCCTTCGAGGCGTTTGTGCTTTCGTCACTTTCGGTGGCGTCTTCCGGAGGTGATTTATTCTTTTCGAATTTCGAATGTCATCCCGTACAGTTTTATTACAGGCTGTTCGGAATTGTACGTTTTGTAATTGAAAAAGGAGGGAGATTGAAGAATACTAATTTTGGAGATCCAAGGTGATTCTTAAAATACCGTACAAAAAAATGTACGCGAAAGAATTATCGACGCTTCGATGAAAATTGAAAGTAACAAATAAATTTATATTAAAGGAATACGCGATTTCTAATAAACATACTCAAATGTGAAATCCACCGTAATTGGATCGCGCGACGAATATCCCTCGCCAGAAACTCTCGCAAAGTAATACGACCCCCATCCGAATCATCAAAACTCCCTCCGTCCGGTTCATTAAAAATAATGAATCCTCGCGGCCGCGCCGAGATCGCGAAGAAAAAAGAAGAAACTCCGTCTTCCTCAAAAGTCCTGGCGCTCGAACGCGTCTACTCGAATTACAAGCCTGTAACCGTTCGTCAAAAGTCTTTACGACTAAATAAAATTATATCATTAGCATGCAGTCGTATCCCGCGGGGCGACGATTACTCGGGCGGGCAGTTACGGCAATTACCCTCCGCGAGTGAGAGAAAGATAAAGGGAGAGAGAAGAGAAAAGGGACGAGGAGGATGAGCACAAAGAGGGACGACTGACAATGACGGAGTCGCCGGGAATATTGTACGGGATTGCTTGTTGACAAAGGAGATATTCTGTGGCTTTTTGCGCTTTCCGGAGCTTTGAGAGGTTCTCTCTGCGATTAGTTTTTTGCGCGTTTCCTCGTTGTATTTTTACGCTTCCTTATCAAGAGGACGTGATCACTTTGACGGGTTCACTGCGCTTGTGCACAGCTTGAGTTATTGAAAATAATTCGAGTGCGGTAATATAAATTGCAAAAAAAAAGTAGGAGCTGCGCAAGCAATTAACGTGACGCGTCATTGGCTCCAAAATCACTTCCCGAATTGACGTCAATCAAATCTGTAATTGATGTACATTTAAAATATTATCCTACAATCATGCAAATTCGTATATAACTGCCGTTTACTCGCGAGGACGTTAATTTTTCATAAAACATATTTGATTATAATTGAGCGCACGTTTCCTAGCGAGGTATAATATACTTCTCCTTTATTCGTAAACACACAGCGCGCGTCCAGGAATGCACTTGCGTTTTTTGCATATCTCGAATTATAATCGCACGTATCGTCGCGCGCATAAATTATCGTTTATGCGGGTCGTTCGTCAAAAAGCGCGATGCGCCGACGGATAAATGAAAATTAAGTCCGAGACGTATTCCCCGGTGGCAATTTGCGATTTTTCGAGCGTTTTATAACGTACGAATTTGCATAATGCGCGCACGGGAGTTTCGTTGCAATCTGTCGCGGAGGAAAGTTTAATATTTTCTATTAGATACTTGTGTCCGTAATTTAAAACAATATAAATGTTTTCCTTGCAACGATCGTACTGAGTTTTTTTTTCGGTAAATCTTACAAAATCACTTGTTATTAAAAATCTATCCACGTTGATCTGATAACCGGTCATAAACCTCGTTCATAAATCCGCCCTCCATCAAACAGCCACCGAAGCAATTCCTCTACAGGCAAAGCTCTCCATCGATAACGATATCAACCGCTAAAATTGTCCTTCGGACCAACGTTCTGCATGCTAAAACGTTTTCGTCCCTCGCGAAAAGGGTTATTTCTCAGCGCAGAAACGTCGCGCAAAATGCCTAATAATCGCTTAAAGCGGCGGACACAAAAGGACAGAGAGAGAGAGATTTCAATCTGCCCGCGGGGAATCGGCTCCGCTTCCGGCTTGGCTGCACGATGTTACGGTTCTGCCGCGTCTCGGGAGCGGCTAGGAAATGAAGCTTCGGTTATTTCACGTATCGCGTAAGGTGCGCTTGATGAAATTCCGCGGTTTTCGTAATCGCGACTGATGATGAGCGATGCGAGCCGAGGGACGTTTCGAGTGTGATGGATTGGTGCGATTTCCGCCGAAATGTTTGGGTTGAACATTTTTATTTTTAAAAAATGTACCGGAAATTTATATTTTTTATGTTTTGTAAGAAGATGATAGACCGTAGAAAATATTGAATGTTTTTAAATACATTCACATTTAATAAAAGTAATTGCCCAATAAAAGCAGTAAATTTGAAAAAAAAAAAAAAAACATTAATTGAGATTAGAGAAGGCAAAGTGTCACGGTTCAATCGCCAAGCGGTTAAGCCTATAGTCGTTTCATTCAAAAGTCACGTCCCCGAAACAGTAACGCATTTTTCCTCGTAACCGTCATTGAATGACGTACAAGCCCTCTCGATAATCCCTCTCCCACTGCAGACGATCCAAAAAAAAGAACACCCACCCATAAAGGAGCCTGCTAAATATCCCCCGCCGCAAGAGCACATCGAGCCGGAGAGAAAAAAAAGGCAAAGCAAGGCGCGTGCGATCGATCCTCCGTTCGATTTCGATCCCCGACGAGCTTCTCCTCTCTCTCTCGTATTGCTCCTTGGTTTCCGCTCGGCTGAATACGAATTCTCCGGCTGAATGGCGTATATATATACGCTCGGCTTATAAACGACGAGGATCGCGCTTTGATCAAAGTCCGCGCGGCGCTCTAACGGTCTCCCCCCCCCCCCCGTTCGTCTCTCGAAAAATGTTTCTACCGATTTTTTCGCCGTTCCTTTTGCGTTCTCTCCTCCTCTGCAGAGATACTCGATAAAAATGAAGATTCAGCGACGAGCGCGGCGCGGCTCTCTCTCCGGCCTTATCGGCTCTCGCGGGAAGCGTAGCTGTAAATAATCATGACCCGCTAATGTTTTTAATTTGTATTACAGTTACGTATCGGGCAGCCGCGCGATGCTTTGTGAATGCAGATTGGCGGGCCGGCCTTTTCTCTCTCCTCGCTTCCTATACGCGGACGCGGGATTGTGTGCGCGGGAGCAAATTGGCGTTGCGTAAGAGCAGGTTTTGTATAATACCTCTGGAATCTCGGCGGTGGGCCTTTTAGAGGCCCTATAGTTTTATTATCGTGGAAATGACGGACCGTCGGGGAATTATTATTTAGAAATTATAATTATAACACTTGGGAGCTCGGCGGAGTGAATTATAAAGGGTCGGCGGGGAGAAGTGAATATATAGGATCTTCGGCACGAACGAGCGGAACAAGTGAAATGAAGATTGCAGGTAGAGATGAGCTGACTGGTTCTAAGGCAAATAAACTGCACTTTGTTAATCAGACAGTTAAATTAATACTTGCTGATCCCCCCTTGCAAGATATTGAACTTAAATTCTGCGTTATATGAAGAGATTAGAGGACTTTGCATATAGAAACCATATGAATATGAATTAAAAGTAATGCTTAAATATTCAGAAGGTTACAGTTCATTGGCCTTGGCGTGTGCTGCTAGTTTTTGTAGGCAAATCTGGGTTGCTTATGAAATATGCATTATCTACAGGCCGGTTTATCAAATAGTCGATCCTGTAACATTGTATCATCTAAACATAACAGTACATAAATAGCTCGCCGAAATACTGTAATTTTCAATGTAGAGCAAAGATTGCGGCGATCTTTTATCTTTTAGCAAAAATTTTAATAAGAACGAGGTCGTACCTGCTTTTGATCCGACATTATTATTTCGATCGATTTATAACATCGGTAAATTCACGGTCGATTTCATCGGGGTGCGGTTCTAATGGAAAATTCAAATTTGAAAATTACAAAAGCGAAAAAATACCACATCCACATCCTAACTCGCCGCCTCGTGTTTTTCCTTCTCCGCGTCTCATATTTTCTCGTTCCTTATACACGACCGTTTCGAAGCAGAAAAACAGCAAAGCGAGAAGAAGCACATTTGAATTCTCCGCCGGGATCCTCTACGACTTCCTGGTGGCCGGATTCAATTATCACCGCGCGCACAGCCGCCCCACGAGTAATTAAACAATTAACCAGCGCTCCAAACTTATTCGCGCGCGGCCGGACTTTACGCTCGGCGAGCGAGAGAATTCCTCTTTTTTTTATTGTTCGGCCCTCGATACGATCGACGGCGTGGGAAGTTCGAGCTCCGCGCTCGCTCGGGAGCATGAGCTGATTTGAAATTGAAAAAAGGCGCCGGACGATTCGAGCGCTCGCGGAAATTGGAATCGAAAGTACATGGAAATCGAGATGCACCGTTCGATTGTGAGTCCCGGGATACTCGCCGGAGTGTATATACGAACGTATCGTATAAAAATTGAAAAGCTTAACGGTTGTAAAATCTTGCAGATGGAAGAAATTATTCTAACGCGGCCTAGCCGCGATTCTCGAGGAATGTTTAGGTGCAGTTTTTTAATTGCATTAAAGAGAGTATACAGAAACGCGTATTACCGTGAGGCATTTATATTGAGCGGCCATTAGTAGCAGGTACCACTATGACATCATTCATCCGAACGGTCGTAACTCTCAGAATGCCATTAAAAAGCCAACTACCTGAATTTTATGAATACGATTAATCCTTGATGAATAGGAGTCCTCGTCGCTTCCTCGATTCTCATTTCAGCGGCAACTTTTGAATTGGCAGAAACTAAAAAAACTTCCTGCGCCGAAGTATTCAGGGCGCATTAAGACTGGTTGACAATGCCGAAACGAGCGTCACGCAAACCCAGATTCTCTCAGATCCTCCAAGACGCTAATCCCGTAACCTGCCGACGAAACAAAGCCGCTCTAAACGATATCCGGAGCACAAGCATAAAGCTCGTCGAGCGACAAAACAGCCAATGAGCCTTGACGATCGACTCTCCGACCCAATTTCCAAGCAACAGCAGCAGCAGCATCAGCAGGTGCTGCGGCCGGAATAATTAACGTCTCAATTCCCGATGTTATACGTACACACCGCTCGCCTTTCCCTTTCCAGCTCCGCGGGGTTCATGAACTTTCGCGCTGGATTGTATATTACGTAGCTCTCCGCGCGGCGAAGGTCAGGGCCGCTTCCTGGTTCGCGGGCAGGTGCTAATTAGATGCGGGGAATTTTCGAGCCACACGGGAGAGGTGACTAATGCGCCCGGCGCCTTTTTCTTTTTTTGTTGTTGGTTCCGACGAGCAAAGCTTCTTCTTCGCTCGACGGACGGAGGCGAACGCCGAGCGTGAATTCGAGCGCGAACTTTTTTGAGGCGAGGGATGTATAATTAATGCCGCGTAATGAGATGACGGAGGAGGCGAGGCGCGATTGTTGGATATATCGGTTTTTTGCGCGCGGAGTTTCGGAATTTTTTTTAGCTGCTTTTTCGAAGTTGGTCGGTTTCATTTGTATCGGGCGGTTTTTTGTTCTGTTTGGGATTTTTTAAGTACGACGAAAGATACGCCGTTTTTATATTAATGATTAATATTCACGTGCAGAGCGAAAATAAAATATGATGAAAAAGATTGAAAAGCTTACTTTGAATGAATTCAAAATTGAGGCAGTTGCGAGGGACCAGATACTGACCTGTAACAAAAAGAAAAATGGTTATTACGTATAACGAATGGAAACCTTCTTCAACGAATGTAATAGCTTTTTTAAATTTTCGCTACCGACCTCTTCAGGCCGAATAAGCATTTTCTCTCATTCGAATGTATTCTCTTTATGACACCTGACACACATATCTCTAGCCCAACATAAGGAACTATGTTTGCTCGACGTAAATGTCGTACACCTGGGAATTTTCCCCCGGAGTACCGACAATATCATTATTATGCCTTTAGAAGCGTCCCTTTCAGCGGAGCCGACCGGCGAAGTGCGCCAAGTACTACGCGAAGTAACTACCCGCAGTTCCTTATTTGGCGCGACACTGAACTTTACAACTAGTTTGTACAAGTGCCGATTCCTCAAGCGGACGGTAATAGTTCAGGTTAGTTTAGCATAACTCCGTTCGCGGACGTTTAAGGCCGAGAGAGCTTATGGGTGTTGATTAGTTGGCTCCTACGTTTCGCTCTGAAATTCATTGGTTCTTGGAAAATTTAATTGTTTGCGAGGCAAGGAAAAAATGAATAGTGTGACTCTTTTTTTCGTACGATAATCTAGCGAATATTCAGTCTTTGATTAAAGTAAGAAATTTACTAATTGTTAGTAAATTTTCCTACATTTACAAAGAAAATTTTAATAGGAAATAATCCTGATTAAAATTCAACGTGTCACTTGATTATTAAGGAATGTTCATAAAGCTTAGAGAATTATATATATTTTATTTTATTTTAACAAATGAAAAACTACAACCGGTAATTCAAAGTATTAAATAAGCACAAAGTCACACCGGAGTCATCTGTAACTTAACAAAAATCTCAAACCTACGTGCAAATTCAGCCGTCGAAACATCAAAAGCAGCGATTCCCCCATAAAGTCGCACTCGAATTATATTCGCGAAGCTGACAGAGCACTAAAGCGGTAAATCGCGCGCAAAAATAACCCATAAACGCCGTCATCCCATAAATCCTCTAAACGCTCGCATGGAAGTTTCCGGATGAAAAAAAAAGAAAAAAAAAATCGGAACCTCCGCTCGCGCGAGCAAGTCGTTGTCACGTAATAAGCGGCGCATGACCATATAATCCTCGAGAGCGCGAGTAATTTCCTCTCGCCTCATCAACTCGATCGTTCAACGGTTTTTCGGCCGCCGCGACGTGAAAAACTTCTCGCGCGAATTTCCGCGGCTCTTTTGTGACGACGGTGTACAGAGTCTCGTTTTGCGCTGCGCTGCTCGCGGTTCTGATGCTTCTTATTTGGGCAGGAAAAAAATTCGCTCGGGATATTTATGCGCGCGCGGAGAATATATTGGGGCGATCGATCTTTCGGAGAGGCAATCGAGTATGTTTATAGGAAATAAATGAGGACGTATTTATCATTTTATGGTTTTTCGAGTGAAACCCCGTAGGTCCGTTTGCTCGTAAAATGTAATGCGTTGTACATCTTCGAGGTAATAAATTCGAACGCGGACCCATATATTTATACTCGGAACGAAGGGGATAAGGTTACCTACTATTTCAATTTAACCGAAGGTCTTATTTTAATCAAATAAATTTATAGTGCTTATTTTAAAACGCTATGCAGTCAACCAGCAAAGCAGAAACACCTCGACTGGAAGGAACTCAACTCAACCTTTTAACTTCTTAGCGCCAACGGAACATCGACGATTTTCTCCCAACTCCCCTCAGCTCTCGCGACTCGCACCTCCGCTGCACCCTCCCTATCAGTCCTAGAGCTGATTACTCGCGCGAGCGTTGAACCTAACTGTCGGTCATTGTGTACTCCCGGAGACCGTCGTCGCCCGGCGCAGGTACGCGCCCATAAAAGCCCGCCGAGGTCTGTTCCCCGTCTCTCTCTCTCTCGAGGCCTTACACGCGTACATTCGCGCGACCTTCGATTCGCGACATACGCGGGCCGATTATGCTGTCCGCGCGGGATGACGGGATGATGGAACGGAACGTGTTATTAAGTAATAGGCTTCGTGGCGGCTTCGATGGTAATGGCTTATTAGGAGGCTCCGAATTGTTTCCTCGTCACGTTTGTTTGCTCGGTTCTTTTTTTTTTTACTGACGGATTTTCTGGACGCTCTCGGCGGCGCTATGATTGACTTTTTTGCTGGAGGATAATTGTGGGTTTAGATGTCCGTTTAGGAAGGAGAGCTGGAGTTTGGAAATTTATTGCGCCTTTTGATCTAATGGCGCGAGCAGCTTTTTGAGAATATAACGAGTTAAGACGGATCTGTCATAAAATATTTGATGGCAGTATTTACTCGCCCGTTGGACGATAGTTTTTTAACAATGAATAAATGAATCCTCCGTTTTTACGATCTTCCGCGTGTCTAAGGCGATGACGCCGGGCTTTTTAAGCGTATTAAACGTAACCTTCGAAAGTTCGGAATCAATAGACTCGATTGATTTGCCGGGGAATAATTTTGATGGGGGGTTTTTTTTTTGGTTGGCATTGAAAACGTTCAAACATTGAAAATCGTCCGCTTGTTCATATTAATTTTACTTGTATGCTGTATCGTTTTATCTTCAATAAATCTCTACAAGCTGATAGTTGAATATTAATGCTTTTTTTTTCTACATTTTAATCTCGAGGAACAATTTTTTCATCAAACGCCACTTTCATCGATTATTCCATTTTCCGCTGTAATTGATCGTAAACTACTTAATGACTCTTGAAGATAAATACTAACCTTACCTCAAACCAGTTATACAAAAGGGCTTCTTACAACGAGAACAACTGCATATAATGGCTCAATTCCCAAACAGGTTTCCATCGGGCCCAATAATCACCCAAAAAAAAACGCCCTCTTTTAAATGCAACCCCTCGAACACTTACACACAAAACGATCTAAATTTAACCAAAAGCATAATCGCCCTGAAAACGGTCTAAATTTACGACGACGAGCCGTCCGATCTTATCCGCCGAGGAATACGCGAATGAGCATTTCGCTCATTGCACGATTACACAAATCTCGCGGATTATCGGCGCAAAGGATCTGCGGGGCCCGCGCACTTCCTACTTCGCTTTATATGTACGTGCTCGAGATGCGCGCGCAGATCTGACGTCATTCCGTCGGGGCTTTAACACTTGAAGCTTTTTACGCGGAAACGGGCGAGATGCTTTTGTTGGTCGGTTTTACTCTCCTGCTTTCAAATGCGCGCGGTTTTATATGTTATCAAGCGAGAGTCCGCTTTCCGAGATCGGCAACGGGAGGATTTGATACGGAGCTGAGATTGTTTATCTAAGGTCGGGGTTGATAATAATTTTAAATAGTCTGAATTTAAATGTTGATGGAATGTGGTTTAGAACAGCGGGTTAAGGTGTGAAAGTCATGTTCTTCAAATATTTAATTTTCTTTCACGTTGATTTAAATACTAAAAAACACGTTGAACTTTGGTACAGTAAGTAATGAATTTAAAACGAATTTTCCGAAACCATATTAACCTGACAAAAATAAAATTTTATCTGAAATTAATTTCGCATCTACATCTTGATCCTCAGCATATCAATTGTCAATCCCGGAGACGTTTTCCTTCAATTTTCCG
Source organism: Ormyrus labotus (assembly GCA_035582975.1). Lineage (NCBI taxonomy): Eukaryota > Metazoa > Arthropoda > Insecta > Hymenoptera > Ormyridae > Ormyrus > Ormyrus labotus. The sequence continues at coordinate 15,800 of JAWWEO010014750.1, forward strand.
TCACGCCAGCATTCCCCCAAGAAAAAAAAAAGAAATCAACTCGACTCGGCTCAACCTAATAGAACGCATCGTTCCGAGTAGAGCAGTGCTGCCTCGCGGCCTCGCAAAAAACCGTATCACCGCGCCCTTATCCCCCCGCGACTTCTTTACAACTCTCTCTTTCCATCCATATTTATCTCCCTTCCCGCGGCTCCTATCTCCGTCGAGGAAGCCCCGCTTCCTCCTCGAGGAGAGCTCGTTCCCACACGACCGGCCGCGCAGCCGGAGTGTAAGTAGTCAAGTTTTTGGAATTCCAGCGCCGAGTCGAGGAGCGTGGCTATTGTTAGCCCGCGGATGACGACCGCTTCTTCTTCTTTTTTTCTTTTCAGGGGGGGAGAGCAGGTCGCTCTTGCTTTCGTCGTGAGGCGAGGTTTTTTTTTTGTAGCTGCAAGCGGAAAGTAAAAATGGGGATTGTAGGTGAAGCGTCGCGAGCGCGAGGTTGTATGTACGTATGGCTGGAGAGTGGAGGTGCGTTTAATTACGTAATTGGCCTGATCGGATGTGGTATTCTTAGCCCTTGTATTGAAAAAAAAATTTAATGCGATAGAATTTGTTTTTGAATATTTTATGGCTCATTTGGACGCTGAAAGGTGAAATCTTCAAAAGCATTTTGATCAAATGATTTAACACTTCCTTACACTTGACGGGATGAAAGCTTTTTGAAATCTGAAGGCTAACTTTTGGCTTGATGTTCTACACAAAACGGACTTTTTTTCATTTGTGCGCAAATCTTGCTGTAATTAAAGTCATTTCGAATCGTACAGCATTCTTAACGCATCGAATAATTTCGACGGTTCTTAATTTCAAAAAACTGCTCAGCATGACTCACACCGTGCCGTAATAAATAATTGGGCCCCATTGTCGGCATTGTGCAAAGCTCCTCAAAATCCTTCCAGTTTTTACAAAAAAGCCGCGTAAACTTTTTGTATACTATACGCTGTACTCCTGCTTCGAAAGTGTAAATAATTTCGAGCCTTGGACGAAACGATCCCGCCAAGGATAAGTGAAACATTTAGTTTCATTATCGTTATCGGGAAGCAATCAAGTATATACATTCAAGAATACACCCCCCACCATATACTTTTAACACACTGTCCCCCGGCACAATTAGTCCCTCCGCGCATCACAAAAGTCCCGAGCGCGCATTAAAGCACCACGACGCAACAAAGAAGCAACAGCACAGCGGCGGCGTCGAAGGCCATCGATAAGAAGGCGCAGCAGCTTACGTGCGCGTCCTATCGCGCCTCTTCATCCGAGGATGCGCCTCTCGGGGCAAACGGGGCCCCGAGAGCGCCGCGGGATCGGCCGAGCTGCTCGTGCGTGAGGGGCCCCGGGAGATTTCGCGCGCGAGGCTATGTACGAGCGCCGATGCGCTAAGCGAAGCGGCGTAAGAGATTGAAGGGTTTGGCTGGTTTTTTTTTTTTTTTTTTTGATGGTTTCGGTCGGGAGCTCTGGGAGGAGGATCGGGGGCTTTTGTTCCGCGCGCGGAAATTCTTTGTTTCTTAATTTGGAGGATTATTGAATTGAAGCAGTTGCGCGCTTCGAAATTTTATCTCGATTTTAACAAGCAGTCTTCGACGTACAAACGCGGGGAGAAGGCGTCATTGAGACGTCACCTTGCGAATACGAAAAAACGGTGTCATTGAAACAGACGCACTACAGACAGTCTAAGCCAGTTACGCGCTTCAATAAGTGTGTCGTTTTCAAAATAAATCTTTCCGTAAAAAATAAAGCCCTGAGAGAGAGCATTGAGATCTGCATAAAATATGCAAACGCTCGTAATTTGATCAAACAGCAGAGTATCCCATCCCAGCGGTACGGCCGCGCCACGCTTCAGTAATAGAAACATTAAAAAAAAATCTCAAACACTAACATCTGCAAATAATCCCAAGGCTCCGCGTCCTCGGACCGTCGTCGACGCGTACGGCGTGATTTCTGCGCGCGCGACGTTTCCCCTCCCCCCGCCGCCGAGGAAAAGCACCGTATCTGCATCGCGGGCTTACGTGATATTCCCGCGTCGCCTCCCGTTCCTCCTTTGTCGCGCCGATAAAAATCCGGGCCTTAGGCGGGGTCCGTCTTCATTACCGCCCGTAATGCCTTTTACGACGTGCTCGCCGGCCGGCGTTTCGTCCCGTGAGAGTCTGTTTTTTTTTTTGTTTAGGAGAGGCGAGGCACTCAAGGCGAGCTGAAGGGCAGACTTTTCAGCTGGGAACGGAGTTTACGCTTTGGAGTGAATTTAGGTGGCGGGTTGCTTTTTGTTAAGTTGCTTAGAAACGGTTTGACGAAAAAAGGGGGATTTTTTGAACGAAGTCGAAGTTAAAAAAAGATTTTCTAGAAATTAAATGTAAAATGTGCAGGCAAATATTAGTCAGAAAAATTATGCAGTCGGAAATTCTTTAACGATACTGCGATTACTTCCTCCATAAAGGCAACGTGCTCTTAGCTTCAAACTAGTTTGTATATAAACTGCGAGGTTTTACTTTACTTTCATCATATTATCATTATAATTAATATGCATTTTATAGCTCCTGGCATTTTAATTAATGACAACTTCCTCCAATGTATATATATATAATGGCATTCCGTTTATGAGCGAATTTCAGTAGGCTTCAATTTTTTTAATGCGTCTTGCAGGAAAACTTGGTAATATTCCATAATCGACGATAGAAAAACATTGATTTTTTTAAAAGCAGAAATTCCACCGTAATTAAATCACGTCTATTTCATCACGCGATAAATGAAAAATAGATCTTGTTTCAATACGCGATTAAAAAAAAAGAACTGATTCAATACCCCTTCAATACTAAACAGACAAATTCTCCTAGAACAGAAAATATCTCCCCGTTTAAAATCCCAGCCCTTCCGCAGCCGAAGCAGCGTCCTCTCCTCCTCGAAAGCATAGAAAAGCGATGCAGCCGCGTGGATAAAACCGAAGCAGCAGCAGCAGCAGCCTCGAGCGAAATTTTCATCCATACTTGGCTCGATCTGTCCGCTTATACATATATATATATATCTAGAATTCCCGGGCGTTCGGTCCCTCGAGAGCATCCATTACCATACAATCGTCCCATTGGCCGTATCCGAGGTATAGGAATGGCTTTCGCCTGACTTTGGAGCCGCTTCCGAGAAAAGACTGACCCCCGTCCGCGGCGGCGTGTATCATAATCCTTCATCTCCCCGTACTCCCGCCGAAAGATGATCTCTCTCGCTCTCCGTTCGTTAGCTTGCGCGCGGAGCATCGCATCGATCTCCTCTTCCGAGCGATCCGTCTTTTCGACGCGGCGCAGGAATGCCGAGAGGCGAATGTGTCGTCGGATGAAGAGGGCTGGCCGAGTCGATGGTTAAAATACGAAGTCAGGGCTGTTTGGTGATGGTTGATTTCAAGGGCGCAGTCGGGGAGCTTGGCAGTGGGAACGAGCGGAGCTTCTCAGGGAGATTAGGTTTTGTTGTGATTAGGCTTATTGGGAAGTCGACGCGACTGGGTAAGTGATGTAATGGAGTATGGGAGATATTTCTTGAAGTCGATCGCCATGTAAATTGAAAACTGTTGGGCAATGGAATCGGAGAGGTGAAGGTACAGGAAGATATTGAGCTCCCTTTCAAAGCTCATAATAATGCCCAAAATTTTAAATTGCACATTTTTCACGCAATGATATTTAGATGTACAAGAAGCTCTTCGAAAAAATAAATTTTCGAATGTTGACATAATTTGAACTTACTTGCTTACTTATACCAGTTGCAGTAAAAAACGGAAGCGTAATAAAAAATGTACTTGGGCCTAATAAGGCCCTGCGTCGACATTGGACAAGTTCTCAAAGTAATTCTTTTCATCAGACAGATTGCTCTTTAAGTTTTTTCCCCAACTGATTTCTTTTTTAAGACACAGTTAATGTAAAATTAATGCATTTTTACGCTGTTCTCATAAAGGCATTATATTGACGTAAAAACTTTAGCCTGAATTTATGTTATTGCATAAATATTTTTAAATTTTAAATCAAAATGCCCTTGTTTTATTATTCTACATTCTCGTCGCGAGAGAGTAAATAAAAGTTTCGTCGTATATTTTCTTTGGTTTTAAACGCAGCGTGACGTGATTTAACCGAGGGGACACTTTTGGCTACTCACGCTGCCCCCAATTCAAAACGAAAAAAGATATTCTACATCGCATGTACAGTTTTAAAATACAGTTGATATTTTGACCGAAACCGTAAACACGTCATAACACTGCAGAAGCGTAAACGCTTATACCCGTAATTATGTAATTTTCTGTGTGCGTTAGAATGCAATCGTTGAAAGATCTATTCACGGTCTTTTCCCACATTAAGAAAAAAAGATATTTAGACATAATTCAAACGGTTCTTATATAGGAAACTGTAATGGATATAGTGCACTACAATAGTTTAATTATATAGCTTTATTGATGTCATTTTTTACAATTGAATTAACCAGCCTATTATTGTTATACCAGCCTATTATTATACTACTAAATCAAGCTGACTTTAAGCAATATAGGTCATCCGTAAAGATTATAAATTATTACAAGCTAAAAATACAAAGTAGATTACATCAAAGCCAGCCTCCACCCGTACATTCCAACCATCATTTTATCCTCGACATCGATGTTTCGCGAGTGAACAGCCAATCTGCTACTTCATAACATCTCGGCACGATCCCCCGACGTCCCGACAACAACGTACACAACCATCATATCGGACAAGACGCGCGACTATCGTACATCGCGCTGTTGCAGGCGCGTCCGCGCAGCCACACCGCCGCGCGTAACCAGCCGCCGCGTCGACCGACGACGTCGCCGATAGAGCAGCTCGCAACGAAAAAAGGCAGACGATGATGATGACGACGGCGGACCTGCCAGCTCCGATCGCGAGTCCAGATTGCGAGGGAGGACGTATATACCGCGGCGCGCGAAAGGTCACGCGAAGCATTGTTGGAGCCGAGGCCCCGGACAGCTCGGACGATGGGCAGATAGCGATTTCTTACGGCTGCGACGTCTTTTTCTGGGAGGCGGTTGGGTTACACCGATTTGCCGAGGGTCGGTTTTGATCGATCACGCGGGGTGTTTGAAATTTTAGTCGGGAGCGCGAGGCGCGAACAGGTGAGTAAGCAGTTGTTTAATTGCGGATTCAGAAAAAAAAAAACATAGTTTTTTATAATGTATGGAATGTGGATTTGCTGTGTAATCTATTAATGTAATCACATTTATTATTCAATTAATAAGCGCGAATCTCGCTTGGGTAATCAATTGATGTAAAGAACAGTTTATGTGCGTATAAATAAAATCTGTTATGAGCTATGATTTCTAATCTGAAAAAAATTAATTAAATTAAATTAAATTAAGTACATCTTATTATTTCACTTCCGTCATTTAAGGTAATTGCTACATTCGCGAATCGTGACTCGACTATTTACATCGTACCAACTTAATAAATTTACTTCAATGAATCGCCGAAAGCCAAGACGCCGCCGATCGGCACGATTTCAATAATTCATAAAACCAGCGGCGATGAGCGCAAAACAATGTTTTTTTTTCTTCGCGCGCATCAAACTTCAAGCTCGGAGGCGGATAATAAATTACAAAAATTTATTGCCATTATTTAAACACTAAAAATGTATAACAGTAAGGTCTTGTTAAGCTAACTGTACCACCCGCATACTTTTACTTTTAGCAGCGCTGAATTGTTAACCGTTACGAAGAGCGATTACCGTAGATTACTCCTTCAAATTTCTTAAAAAGCCTCGACAGTAACGATTACCGTTTTAATGGCAATTATTACACGAGACCCTTTTTCAAGAGCGGGAAAACGGCCTGCTTTCATTTTGAAATTCGCCCTTTTGCGCGCCGCGCAAATTCTCTCAAATAAACGACGCGCTCCACTTTTGTCTGCGAAAATTGGCGACTAAGCCGTAAACGCCAAACGCCGTTTTCCGCGCGCTTAATTAAGCAAACGATTTAATCCGCGAGCGCCGAGCCGCACGATTCTCCGCTAAATCAAGCCTAATTCTTAAAAATTCTATTATAAAAGAAGGCAAAACCGCGGCTACCCCCTAATCCTCGTTAAGATCTCCTCTATCCGGAGCTATATCATTTCGTTGTTACCGTCGAGAGCATCAATGTCCGCGCTTAATAACAGACGAAGCTCCGCGGAGCGGATTCGTTCGAACGAGCGTTCGAGAGGGGCCCCTCGTCGACGCATAAACTAGTCCCGCGCACGCGAGCCGCACGCCGTGCAATTATCTCGCCGCGCGGCGCGCGGAGAAGACTAAAACTTCCGAATTCCCTCGGGGCGAATGGGAGGACGAACGATGTACATCGTCGAATCGACGCTTGGAAACGGCGATTTTTCAACCGCGCCGTTTGTATTTGTACGCGCGCGAATATAAACTTCGATGTTGAGTGCTCTCGCGGTTTCGAAATTATATTTTTCAAAATTTACCGTGTGAACGTTTTCCAAGTGCGGTGAGGGATTACTTAGTTTCGAAGAAGTATAAATTCACGGGATTATGTAGTAAGGATGGTCGTCCTTTCAGTGCGACTAGAAAATATTTTCATTCTTATGCAAATTCAAACATTCGTAAAGATGGCACTTAACAAAGTGTCATTGTCGAGGCGACTTTAGCTACGGCTTTCCCCTCGATTATATACTGCGTACCTTTTCAAAAAAACAGAAAGAAGAATGACAAACCGCCCGGAAAAACGCTCGAGAATTCCAATTCGAAAAAAGCCGTTTCAACCCCGACTGAAAAAGGGGACTTAAAAAACAATCGAAGAACCCGCGGATTAACGAGGCAAAACTCGCGCCGATCCATCTTTAGACGCCCTCCGGCGTCGGAAGCGATCGGCACAAAAAGTCCCGCGACCGCCGGCGCGAATATCGATCGTTTTCCTCCTCCGGTTTTCGTGCGTTGATCTCGACCTTATTACATCGGCGCTCCGTAACCGGCCGCCCAAAGGTGGCACTGACCTTGCGCCTTTCTCCGTCGCGCTCGGTTTATCGCGAGCCAGGAAGTACTGTTATGCCTCCTCTCTCTCTCTCTCTCTCCACGCGACTGGCACACTTGCGCGCGCGGCGAACGTATCTTGCGCGCGCGAGATGCTTTTCGGCGTGAAAACGCCGGGCGCGCGTGTATTATAAACGCGGCGGCGACGATTTCGGTGCGTGGGCTTAGAGGTGTGGGAGAGATATGTAACTGTTCGGTGCTAAATTTCGCCGGGGAGTACCGTTGCCGGGCTAATGGAGGTGTATTTTTGGACGGGACTCGTTTTCCTCGAGCGTTTCGCGATGAAGGAGGGAAATTAGTGGGTCATTCGATTTTATTGAAATAATAACGCTTATTTCAAAATCTGCAGCAAGAATTAAGTAATAATAATTGAATCACACACTTTCTGTCACAATACACCTCTCGTCCTCGCTGTCGTTAATGTAATTCGTCAATAGAGACGTACAACTAGTCGTAATCCCCGACGAGAGCCCGCGCATGTAATTATACCTCCGATCGGAGAAAAAAAGCTAATACCGCCATTATCCTCTATATAAACAACGGCGTCTCCCTCCCGAGCTTCATTAAAATGAAAAATGACTCCTTTACACTTGAGATCATGCCCCGAGTGTATTCAATCAGCATCGAGATAGCACACTGCACTCGCTAGAAGTGTATATATCCTTTTACTATACGTGACTATCCACCGATGCACCTTGGCGACTCTCCCGGCTTCGTTCAGCGAAATTCACGTCAATTATCCGACGACGGCGGCGGACGCAATTATAACCGGTTAAATATTGTTTTGCAACCTGGTATTCGGGAAGGTCTCCCTACCGACGAGGGAGATTCGTCGATTTTTTTTTTTTTTTTCGAATGTCGATCGTTGTGTAATTTGCGGTTGGGACGTTATGCAATGTATATATTTTTTTTTTTTTGCGCGGACACCGCCGAGGATAAGCGAGTAATGCTCGTTTAATTATCGTTGCTGAATTAAGAGATCGAAATTTTTATCTTAACGGCCGAGCACACAATGGGACGGTAATTGATCGAAAGTTTACGATATTTGCGGAAAATGGAAATTTTAAGCGTTTCCAAGATGGTATCGGATGTTCGTCTGGGAGAAAAGTCTCGGGTTCTTTGTTTACGAGCATCTTTTTATAATATTTCATAATTAAACTTTAATAAAATTAATCGTTAAATTGTTTATATTTCCCAATACAATTTACGGGCAGCGATATTTTAATCAATTGAATTTGACCTCAAATAGAATAAATAGATTAACGCGTTCATTAAAATACTTTTAATCGGCCGAGTCTAATAAAAATTTGATTTGCATAATACACGTACGCCCATTAATCAAACTTTATTATATAATCGCCTCGCAGAGAAAAAAAAACCTCGATTCCTTCGATAATTTATAATTAATCCAAAACAGTTTATTGTACTAAAAATCGTTAAGCTCAATTCCCATATTCCCGCGCAAACTCGGCCATTATCGTAATGCAGCGCGATAATGCTGTTAATGCAATCGCAAATAACCGATCGGCTCAAAAATCCTCTCCGCGTCCATTCATCGTTTTCAGCGCCGTTTTATGAATCATCGAACCCGCCGCTTTTATCCACAATATCGCCTCGGGCCTCGTTGTTAAACAAACGCGGAGAGCCCCGATCCCCGTCCATGTTTCTCATTGCTCGCCAATGATTAAGCAAATCGTAAAAGGTCTTTTTACGTCTCCCCGCGCTGTTTACCTCGATTATTGCCACCGCCGCGGCGATCCGCTCGGATAAGAGCTGCGGATGATGGCATAAATCAGGAATTTCAACTTGAACTAGAAAACGAGCCCGCCGCGCGCCGCAAACCGCAAGGCGGCGACGGCGGAAAAAGCGCGGACTTTATATATATTTGCGCCGCTCGTTTTCTTTACCCGCCGGAGAAGCGCCTTTACCTTTTTGCATCTCCTTCCGAGAAAAGCGCCGAGGAGATTACAAGAGTTTATTGGATTATCCGCGGCGATCAGCGCGAGTTTATCCGCGGGTGATTCGCGCGGCGTTTCAAGCGCCGGGGATGAGAACGCGAAATTCTCGCCTCTCATTAGGCTCCGCAGCTGCCAGTTTTTCGCACGTTATAACGCTCGGCTGAATTACTTCCTTCGGCGGAATATTATTAATTTTCCGGGGATTTTCCGAGGGTCTCGAGTTTATCCGGGGCATCTGGAGGCGCATTAGCATGCATTGTGCTAATTTGTGATTTATCACGGCGCGGCGAGGGGTGTAATAATAAATTTTTCACGGTGCGCTCCTAAATTTGACGCGGGGAGGTAATTAGTTTGTTGCGAAGAATTCTAGTTACTTTAGTGCCGTCGGTTTAATTGCAGCGGACGTTTTTTTTGCTGAATATAATTGTCGAAAAAAAAAAGGAAATCGCGTTTTTTCACGGAAGCAGCTGTTTCGTTTAACTAATAAGAAATTTATTCCAAGCCGCTTAACGCTAATAAAAGGTAAATCTGGCCTTTTCATTACACAATTCCTATGCAACCGCAGAACAGCACTGAAATTCCTTCCTACTCGACGTCGAGCCAAGCATACTCTCCCCATTAGATAAAAGCTCAATTGGCGAATCCTCAATCGGAGCTTCCAAAGAGCGCGCTATAATTTAAAAATCCCATCCCGCTCCTCCTTCATACACCCGCGATAGGATCTCCCTGCGCAACAACAACTTCCATTCCCTCTCATATTCCCCGCGGAAGGAACTCCGCGCTTCGGGGCCTCGTTAAATACCCCCGTATTCGTCGGACACCGCGGCGGCACAATGTATCCGCGAGATACACGTCCCCGCGGGAGCCGCCTTGGCCTTGTCGCGCGCGAAAGCGCGGTTACGTGAGCCGCCCACGCGGCGCGCGGCTCTGATCTTGAAATTCCGCGGGCGGCCTCCGCTCTTGGCGGTTAGGCGCTTCGGCGAGCCGACCTTCGAGGTGGGGGGGGGGGGGGTTTAGCGCGGAGCGGGATATTGCGGGGTTACGCTTTTTTCGGGGTTCGCCGAGGGTCCGCGGGTGAGGCTTCGCTTTGATTTAGGCGTTTTTTTTTTATTGTAAACCTTGGGTAATACAGAGATGTAAGTCCTTGCTTTGGACTCCATGGTATTGTGATTATAGAGCGTTACGCGAATGATACTAACTCTTCCAAAAATTAGTCTTGAATTTGCTCTAAAAGGTTTTTAATGTAGCGCTCATTGTAATGTCTTAAGGTAGTAACGCAGACCTGAGAATTACCGTTCAGAATTGACTGAAACTTAACATATATGTAAATTTTAGTATAAAAGTGACTCAGTTAAAT
>JAWWEO010014831.1:0-26097 GCA_035582975.1 Ormyrus labotus
GCGAGAATGATCCGAAAAATCGTTACATCAAAGTTAGGTAACTATGAATTAAAAATACCTATTTTTTACTTTCCTGGCCAATTTTGATACTTTTATCTCTACCAGGGCAAGTCCTCCGATTAATAGTATTAAAATAAACAACTTCAATCTAAAATAAATTATAATATTTGACCTTTTACTATATTTCATAACTTGATTTAAAAAGTATTCCGTATTATAAAAATCAATTCTTTCTTTTTTATTTACAATTCACTTCTCTAATTAATAACCTTTCTAATAGTGCAAAATCATTGTATCAGCGTGTAAAATATGTAATATAGACGAAAATATGACTTACAAAGTCATTATAATATACCAATAGCCATATACTTTATTACAGACATTAACGACAGATTTTACATGTACATTCATCTTGCATTATATCGAAAAATTTTAAAACTGAAATATTTTTAACTCCAGTTTACTTTCGTAGAAATAAATTACGTTTTGGTTAGACGAAATTATCTATTGGCTAAAATTAAATTTCAATTTCAATTGGTTACTAATGAACTACCTCTAAATAAAAAAAAAACAACAGTCAGCATAAAGAATCCAGCACTCTCATGATCAGCGAATCGAAAGGAATCAAACTTTCGTAAATCCTTCTCAGGTTCAGCGGATCAACGTTTCTCCTTGGCTGGCGACGTATTTAAGCGGTCGACAAGTTCATTAACTCGATAAAAGCGTGTCGGTGTCTCTCGTGGCGCAAACAGGAGTAACTCGAGCGGAATGCAGGCCGATAAGCGGCAACGAGCGTCGAGGATTTGGCCGCAGCCACAACCGATAGGATTTCACTTTTGTTGAGCTGCGGTACATTACTAGAGTAGCTTTATTTCGCGGACTCTGGATATCGTGAAACTGGCAGCCTTATTAGCTTGTCCTGTTAGCTAACATCAAGGCAGATTGCTCTTTCTAAATTATAGAATAGGTACCTTTGCTTTATAGAGTATCGTTAAAATGATTGAATTGATTTATTGACAATAGAGCGTAAATTATTTTCATATCAATAATAAGATCGATAATAAATGTTTATAAATTATTTAAGTACGTTTTTAAATTTACATAATATTTTAAGCTAGAAGAATTTCTTTTTATTATTCATTACTAATATTATAAGAAAACTGAAGTATATATCCTTATAAGAATTAATAGATAACTTTTAATAGATATTCTTTAAATAATAATTGATGTATGGATCCTAAAAAAATCTTTTTAAAATTAATTTTAGTATTTGTCATTTGTTAAATCGGGGTTTTCCACTTATAATTTCAAGTAGTATGACATCTTAAAAATCGGACATTCTTCCTCATTGTAAACATTCAAAAGTTGTTATTTGAAAAAAATTAAAATATCTATTAATTCAATAAGGAATTTTCATGCAATCTAAAATTAATATTTCAAACCGCGTTGAAAAACTTATTAATTCAAGATTAGTTTTGCCATGAAGCTGTAAATGACACTTTCATTTACAAGATTTATCAAGTTTAATTAAGAATTAATATCCTGCAAAAAACGGTTGTACTTGAAACGAACGGCAATTGTGAACGGTTGCCGATAAGTAGTTCAATATCGCGATCAAGCAGCGTACTAGGATTGCATTTTTTCGTAATGAAGCTGTGGGATTAATAAACGAACATGCGTCACCTACATACTTCAATGAGTCCACGCTCGCAATTACCGTAGTGTTGCCGCTTATGTTTTGCATTGCATTCTCTATACTTTGAGAAAAGGATTAGAGTTGGCGTACCCGGAATATGATTTCTCATCTCGTATCTTGTATGCGATGAGCTTTTATACATGATGTATTATGTGGTATGTTATACGTTATGATAGGTGCTTTTCTGCTCTTGCATAAATTCTACAATTCAGGTATTTTCATATTCTGGTATCCAAAAATTTTTCCAAAAGTTTGAGCCGAATCCGTGATTAAGATGCCTGAGCTCTTTTTCTTGTTGTAACTTTTACAATGCAATTTTACCTACATTAATAATATATGCTTTAGAAAGAACACATAAAATTATTATAATACGTTGCTTTAAAAAATTATTTTAAAAAAATTATGATGAATTTAGTTTGCATGTGTTTTATTATTCTTCAATTTCTAATTAAGTTAATTTACTTTCTTTATTCACTGTCAGCAAAAATTGATCTCATTAAAATTATTGTTATTTATATCTCGCATCTCGTCATCATTAATTATAATTGGTGTGCGAAATTTACATTTTATACATGCAATTATACTGAGGAGTCTCGAAATATAATCTCTATACTTAAAATTTATTTGACATAAATTACGAAAAGCGTATCTTCTTTAACCAAACTGGAATACCAGTTTTTCGTCAGTTTCCATAATAAAATGATTTATGAGATTGGAATGTCGAGTAAAAGCGTGAATTTAGGCTTTTTTTTATTTTTTCGCTAGAGGTTTTATCACCCTATCTACTCAAACAGAAATGTTCTGCTAGAACTTTCGTTTGTAGTACTAGTATGAATTGAGTTACATTTGATTGCACAAAATATTTATGCAAAATTTATACAAATATGTGCAATATTTTTCAAATAAACCTATTATAAGATCAATTGGATCAAAATTTATGTTATAGGATTATTTTTAAATAAAAATACATATTTAAGGTTTCTGTAAATTAAAAGTATTTTCGTCGCTGCGGCCTTATTTATTATTTAAGCTTTTTAGTTATTGTTCTCTATTTTTAAATTCTTTCTTCTCACAATGAAAAGAATATTTCTCTGGGTTTTGTAAAAGATCACAACATCAAACGGTATTACGGTTACAAAAAAACCTGACTCCGTTTATTTCAATAGAAAGTATCGCCATTTCTTAAGATTTTATTGCTAAAAGCGTTTATAGCAAAAAATAAAAAAGAAAACGCGGATCTCTTACCGAAGCAAAGACCAAAAGTTCGCTATGAACTCCTTTAAGCTGCTCTGCATACGCGGCTTCGAGAGCGCAGAAACGGTACGAATTCGTGCACAACAAAGTGTAGAATCATTACCGAGGCAGCCGGGAGGAGCCCCGGAGTTCAGTGAGCTTCTCTCATTTCCTCCGGCGCTCCTCGCTCATGAGAAAAAACGAACGTCCCAGCGCCGCACTTATGACGCCCCGAGACCTCCTCCTGTCATACGCGCCTCCGCGCCGTTACCTCTCGGGGGAACGCTCTGGGGTCATATGCTGAATAATGCTTCGAGATCTACTTCTTTATCCGCGTTTCATTGCCGAGTCCGCTGATTTTAATGAGGGATTTTTTTTATGAAGAAAGAGGTAGAATGTATAGTTTTTTCCCTTATGATTTTTTTAAATCAGGATTGAAATAAATTATTTTCATGTTGGTGGATTCGTTATATATTGTGCCGATTGTTCAAATTACTGTATTAATAGAATTGTGACTAACTGTAGAAATGTTTGCAGTAACTAAAATTGCGGTGACTGGCAGTTTTTCTTATTATTTAGGAAAAACAGTAGGTTAAAAAGATCTCAATAATTAAATTACTTGTTGGGAATCATAATATTAGATTAAAAAAAAAAATAATTTAAAGTTGACGTGTGTTTTATAACTAAATTGAATTATGAATAAAGAAGAAAACAGCTAGGACCTTTCTATTGAAACTAAATAAATGAAAAATTTTTAATTGAAAACAAAGTTAACAATAATTCAATTCATAGTGATCTAATTGTTATTGTGAAATATTTTTTAAAATTCACAAAAAAGAGGTTGTCACAAGAATTATTTCAACTGTCGGTAATTTTTCTTATGGATTCTATGATCTAAAGAAAAAGAAAACTTGGGTCTGAAAGACGGACCTAATAAAAAAATGTTGCCATTTTTAGCATCGTAAAAGCGAATTTTTTTGATTGAATTAATTTATTATATAAGAGATGTAATTCGTGTTTTATTTCAATATTAGTTAATTAAAAGAATTGTTTAATTTAAGATAATTATCAAAATTAAAAGAGAATTAATTAGCAAGTCCATGGTTTTAATTATGTTTTTAGTAATTCTTAATTATTTCATATTTACTTTAAGATTATACTTAATCTATTGATGGAAAACAAATATTATCAAGATTTTTAAAGTTATCTTTACCTTTGCTACTTGGTGTTTAAATATTTCCATGATCAGTTTAACCTACTTAGTAATTTCATACTTCGATGGAGATTTATAACAGTGCAATACAATACCTACAATTAACCATTTTTCCCTTTCTAATATCCTTAAAAAGAATGTCGCCTTTTCTGCTGACAATATCGTTCACGCTCTTAGTTTCACAACTTTTCCCTCCGTTCTAGTTAAACCAGACGATTAACATCTGTAGTATTTGCAGAACACTTTCTTAAAAAACCTACATAAAGCTTAAAGTCCGTGTAAAATATTCACTACAACCTCTGTGCACTAATATTTTATAAATTATTCTTCTATTTATATTTATTATGAATAATATATATTCTAATAAATTAAAATTAGTTTAGAGCATTAACAATTATATTATTTATAAAGATTATAAAAAATGTCTGAAAATGCTTCAGCATTATTATTTCAGATTTAATTATCTTCGTAACTAAAGTCTTGCATTAATAATAACCTAAACCTTGGAAGATCTACTTAAAGTTTGCTTTCCCGTGTAAAAATATTAGTCTGGTGAAAGTCTTGAATTTGAGGAAATAAAAGAAGTTTGGGATGCAGCCCGTAGCCAGACTTCTGCGAGACTTAGACTAGATTTATGCCACACTTTTTGAACCAGACTTACCCCAGACTTTCACTAAACTTATATTTTTACCCTTTTTTTTTTAAAAATCTTGTCTTACTAAAACTAAAAATGAACGGTCAAATAGAAGATCATTCTGTTTTAGCTTGCAAAGGAGTTGAATTTGAAATGGTAACTTATCAGAAAAATAGCCTTCGGCTCTCTTTTAATTTCCCGAAACCTCAGCGGCGATCGAGCACTTTGCAAAGCTTATATCAAGCAATCACGAAGCGTCGGGAGATTGCAGGCAAGATGATATGATAGGATTCTCCGTAATTACAGAGTCGACGGGGAGGACGTACGGTTGATGCTCTGGGACACCGCTGGACAAGAGGAGTTCGATGCTATCACCGCGGCTTACTACCGAGGAGCCCACGCCTGCGTCTTGGCCTTCTCGGCGACCGACCGAGATTCCTTTGATGCCATTCCCTCCTGGAAGCTCAAGGTTTGTGTTTCTTTTTTCTTCTTCTTCAAATGGAGCATAATTTTACTCTGACTAATATGAGTTTTATTTAGAAAATTTAAAGGCCTTACGCTACTGATACACTTACTCCGAATGTGCATATTTTAGTTTTAGTTAAATAACTTGTCTAAATCTTTTTTTATCTATATAAATTCTATTACATTTCTGTACATTGTTTGTACCTATTTAATGTTATAAATATATTTGTGTTCAATTTGTATGATTTCGTTCTGTCTGAAACTTAGGACAATTTATTAGTATACGTTCATGACTGATTAATACTCTGCACAATTCGCATTCACGTCGTTTTTCTTTATTCAACAGGATATTGGTCAGTGAAATTTGTATTATTAAACCCGATTCGTAGCTTATAGTCAGTATTATCTGATTTTTTCCGTTGAATTTGGTTTAATTTGGCGCAGTTTACACTTGTTATTTACATCCTTCCACACATTTTTCCCATTTTTCGTGTTCTATGTGGTTTAAGTAGTACGTCTGTCTTACTAAGAGTCTATCAGAATTCCGGATCATGAATTTTATTTCAACATTGGGAGTCAAATGAAACTTGTTTCGCTAAAACAAAAAAAAATCGTTTTTTTTTTAAATTTTAGCGAAACAAATTCATAACTTTTTGAAAATCGAGCCTTAGACAGAATGAAGGAGGCTTCTTTCTTATTTTTATATATGAGAAAACTTATCCCAATATCAAAATAAAATCAATGATTCGGGGTTCTGTTAGACTCCTATTTAGATTTAAAGACATAATTTTACTTTCGGTTAATATGTTTTTGGAGTTGTCCTAAAAGCTCTCTTGCTTATTCGCATGCCAGATTTTATTATCGGATTTAGTGCTTTTAAAATATTTGTGCTAAAAATACACCCGTAATCGATTTTGATCTGCGTAAGAGCTTTGTATGTATTGACTAGAATTTTTTGACTTGCTTCTCAATTTTAGACAGGTATATTATAGATACACTTTATTATTTGAAATTTTTGATCCACATACGATATTTTTCGGTTGTCACCTACGTCATTAATGGCACAGCGATCAGTTAAATTTAGACCTTCTACACAAAACAGTTTCTCTTTAGGAACAGGTTCTTTTGAGCTATATCGGCATAATTGGAGTTGCTTTGATTTTTAACAAAACACGTTGGGATCTCTTTTTAGCTGTTAGTTGGCCTCCAGAGATAGCCATCGCGATCATTTTCATGTTAAACTCGCGTTAGCACAGAGATGTAAATGGGATTATAGTCCGATCTTATAACATTCGCTGTTATAATACTAGCAAGGAGTAGCAAGAACAACAGTAAACACATTTTCTCACTATAACAACTCAAGAGCAAGACTGATATAATTTTTACTAGCGATATTCCTCCCTCGCCATCGCTCGTCTGATTAACAGGACGACTATAAGTCGTCTGCAAAGAAACCCAGTAAAATTTTCGTGGAGAAAAAAGAAGGAAAACTTTTCGATATCTGGAAAAAGAAAAGAAGCTTTGCTCTTTAATTTATTAAACGATTTTTATAATATTTTTTTGTTTAATTCTGAACAAATGATACAAATTATACAAGTTTCAACCGTGAACCTAACTAATCAAACATATCTAATGTAAATTAGAAAAATTTTAATTCGCAGTACAGTCATAAAATTCTTCTAATTATTTGCTACGGCATGCATGCACGCACACTCTCCAAGACGATAGCCGTAACTAATTCAGAATAACTTATAGACATTCATTTTATTCGCAACGTACGATTTAATTTAAATTTTAATTAAAAAATGTTTTTTGAATAAAATTTCTGTTAAATTTTTAGCGGTTATTATTTATTTTTTGCACTTTAACGTCTTTACTTTCTTCGATTTGTAAAGTAAATATTTGACATCACAAAGTATTACGTATAAAAATTATAGATAACTTCATAAAACTACGCACACAAATTTACACTCATTACACAATAAATTAATTAAAAACGATAACTTAAGTAGTTACATAAGATAATAATACTGCAGCAAGTAAATAGCGACTAATTTTCTACAAAATTTGGATAAACTTTCTTCAAACGATTTTTCGGCAAATATTTCTCCAGCGCCTTGTGCCAGGTGGGCATTCCTTGGAGACGGGATTTGGATGGAAACTATACTGCTTTCCTTCCGTCGCTAATGCAAACGAAAGTAAGCATCCGAATAAAAGCAGCAGTGACAATACTCGTCTTAAATCCATTCTGTCAATAACACAGTTCGAAACAATTAATATCAATTCGGATTGAACGGTTATAGGATAAAATAAAAAATGAATTGTTACCTTCGATAGTTGTTTGAAGCACCTGGCGCAGCAGAGAATTACTGATCCTTGCACTTGAATGAAAGTCGCTCTCGTGACTTTGAGATACTGTCTCGATATTTAAGCACAGCCGCGTTTATAAGAGAAAGCGAAAAACCACAATTGCGTCACTGAATTCGGAAACGCCCATGAAAAAAAAATCGGATTCTGGATATATGAGCTCTTTCCTGCTTGCTTTCCTGATACTCACTGACGTCTTGCGTTCTTAATACAGCTATCTTTCTTCGCTGAATCATTCAGTAAACATTGTACTTTTGACGTTTAAGTTCTATGAGACATAATGCTCGATGTCGCATTGAGGCCTTAAGACTAAAATAAAGCTCCAAAGGCACAGCCCGTGTAAAAAAATTTAAGATCAATTATTTATAAAAATAATATATATCTCAAATATGGCACTTTAAAATACTTTTTTAGATTAAAAATTTGTATCATTCAAGACGTATCGGGAATAATAACTTTAAGATCTAAAAAATGTCACAATATGCTACACATATTAAGATTTAAGATTACATATTTTGAGATTCTATTTTTTTTTTGTTTTTAAGATCTTTTTGATATTTTTTACAAAATGCCTTTTAAGACGAATTTATGACGAATATAAGATATCATTTTTTTACTACTTTGAGACGATTTTAAGATATCACAATTTTGAAAGTTGTGGCAAGAATCAGTTTTTAACACACTAGGCATCGTTTCCATTCATTTTTTAAGAGAGGATTCTAACAAAATTTATTATTATTTATTTATTTATTTATTTTTATTTGCAACAATGTTGTTGCATCAAAAATTAATTTTTTAAGATTATAAAATATAAGATATATAAAAAGTGATCCTCCATCGAATGTTACAATAAATAATTCAAATTAATCTCTAAATCCAGATTGAACCGGGTCAACCATGTTGAAACCGAACTAAAAATGAAGTCCACAGTTCTTATCCATTAATAATGGCTAATTCTGAATTATATTATTTATATTTATTATTAAATTTATTATTAACATAGTTTATTATATTTTTTGTTTTTGATTAAATGTTTAAATGAGTGTGGTTGTGACTTATAAGTAAATAATATCCTTATATTATATTTGAAAGCATATGAACTTGATGCTGTGATCTTAAAAAGATTTCAATTTCTTTCAAAAAATAAAATTTAAATTTAGAAAAATCGATTTTTTAACATTTAATAATAAAAGTAGAAAGCTTTGAGAATTGGAATAGAAAATAAACTCAATCTTTACAACTAAGACTCAATCTTTAAAAAAAAGAGGTTTTAACGAATGATAAATCTAAAAACATTAAGTTTTCTGATTGATATGTTTTTGTTATGATAATTTTATATAATTTTTAGTTTCTTAATTGTTATTTTCACATTTATTGATTCAGTAATGTTGCACAAAATAGTACTTCATTACACATCAGAGATCCCCATTTGAAAAATTCTAGATACACAGTCTCTTGTACAAAAAAATGTCAAAAAATTGACAATCTAAATGAAAATTATAATGTCAACGTAAGTTTCTAAAATAGCTGCTCCTGCACTTCGCGGAGAGAAGCAGAAAGACTGCATTATGCCCGCAGGCCGATCTCACGCCGCTCGTCGCGATTTCGAGCGCCTTGCGAAAGAGAGGAAAAGCGCGGCTGTCGCGTCGCGGATCAACTGGAGCTCGGCGCCGCGAAGCCGGCTCTCCTTTTTACTCTCGTTCTCGCGCGCATTTCCGCGCGAGATGCAGCTTTCGAGGTCGCTACCTATATATCTACCGGGGATTCCTCTTTTTCTGTGCCCCGCGCGCCGCTCGTTGAGTGGCGAAAAGCGCGTAAATCGGTCGCGAGAGCTGACTCTTCGCCTGGCGACTGCACTCGGCGCGCTCTTTACAATGCGTTTTTGTAGACGTTATACCGGTGGAGTTTTTAGCAGCGTAGAAGAAGAGCGTTGAAAATATTGCGTTTGTAAATGAATTATGCACTTACATTTTTATTTTTTGCTTTCTCATCGAAAAAGCTTTGGATCGGTGAAATTTTTCGAGTCTCATATTTTGACGTAGAAGCACATTTTTAGGTCCAGAGAGTCCAAAAAAGTAGTTTTTAAAAAATGTCCGGATGTATGTATGTATGTGCGTACGTATGTATGTATGTCGTTCCCCCTTAACTACTTTTAAATGACGCCGTGGATTCGCTTCAAATTTCATTTCATTTTTGTGAGGGGGCTTGGAAATTTGAAGCACTTCTATAGATTAGTTTTTGTTTTATCGTCAATTTTCGATTTTTGAAAAATTTAATTTTTGAAAATTTTAATGATAGGATTGAGATATTTCAATCGAACAAAAACATTTTAAAGAGCATAAAAATACCTATGATTTCAGAGAAAAAAAATTACTTTAGTTCTTATGGTTCTTTTGTTTTTAATAAAAATGTGTTTTTTTTTTAAAGATTATAACTCTTAAATTAAATTATCAATTGTTCTGAAAAAAATGTTGGTAATTAACAACATGTAGATTTATAATCTACAAAAATTTCAAGCGATTTTATCAATTAGTTTTTGAGACAAAAGCAGAAAACTGAAACAAATAAGATTTCTATATCCAACGATTACGGAAGTAAAAAGGCTTCAATTGACTTGAAATTTTGAGAAAAGGTAGATCTTTTGTTTTTCCAGAGCTGTATAGTTTTTCTGCTTATGAAACTTATTAGCTCAAAAGACATTATTTTTTTTTTTTCAATCAACGCCTAATACATGACACGTAAGACGTAGTGTTAATTACGTTGGTAAATTTTAACAAATTTCACCTTTTAATAGATAAGATAATAGTAATTGTTTCATAACATTCCATTTTTAATATAAATTAATTTTTTCATTCTTTTTATGTTCTCTATGAGAAAGCATTGTGCCAAAATCGGTTGACTGCGTTTTTTTAATTGAATGACGAGTGTTATCTATTACGTGTGGAATTTTGCTAAATCAAAGTAGGTCTAACAAGGAAGAATTTCTCCGAAAAATGAATTTTTTTAATCTCTTGAAATTGAAGTACGAGATAACGATTCTGAATATTCCTTGAATTTTCCTAGTTCAGTCCTAGTTCAGTTTCATTATTTCTAAAAATATCTTTTTTATGATATATTTAAAAAGTTATTAAATTATTTATTATTAAGTAATTAAAGTAGATATATGATCGATCTGTAATAAATTAGATGATCTGCTCATGACCGAACATTGATTTTTATAAAACAGGGGCTTGGATTTTGTTTCCTTGATTTTGAACTCATTATAATTTACGTTTACCGGTTGAGTTTCCATGACTGTGCATTCGTATTCTTTGGCCGTTATACCGTCAACTTTCGAATTCTCACAGATCTAAATCACTGCAAAATACAACTTTTTTAACTATATATTTCATTGCTTTAGTTTTTATAGCTTATAATTTTACATCGAAGAAGCTTCGTCATATAAATTGACGAAAAAATATTACTAGAAAGATTTTAGGGCATTTGAAATTGAACTACGTCTCATGTTTAGAAAATGTAATACTTAATACTTTACGCACACCAAACAGGCATCTTGTATCGTAAGTTGAAATTCGCGTACTAACCAGGAGAGTCTCACTTGTTTGGGTCACGGATTTTGTTCGAACTTTGGGATATGTTTTCTAATGTTGAAATATGAAAGACGCCGCGTGCGTTCGGACTTCGCTCGATTTTTCAAAAGTTATGAGCTCTTTTAGCGAAAAGCTAAGAAAAATCAATTTTTGTTCAGTCACATCTAACTTTTCAATTATTAACGGTACAGTATTCTAACTCTCGGCATTTGAAAGGTGATATCAAATTCTACACGTGATTTCTGTGGGGGGGGGGGGGGGGATTGTTGTGGTCATCGAGTTCGATTCCCGCCACCCAAAAATCCGGTAAACATTATTTGCAATGTTTCCGAAAATTTCGGACTAGCGGGTGGATTCGAACCCACGCCCTCGAGTAGCCTTGTATTGGGAAGCTAAGTCCGGCGTTTACCTTGAGGTAAACAAACCGAAGCCTTAACCGCCTAAGCCAAGACGGCTCTTAAATAAGTTGTAAATTACTATTTTGTTCATTTTTATTGTAATAATTTGTAAATTTACATTGTTATTTACTGGTCAGTTATCTTTCATCAACAAACATAACCCACTAAAGTATTAAAGAATCCTTAATTTACAAGTATAATTTTATTTCCTTGTATGACGTTTCCCCTTATATAAATAATTCCACAGTAGCTAACTCAGTCCCAGTATGTCTGCACGCTTCAAATAAAGAATGTATAAGTCGGCAGTAATTATGTCTTAATTTACAAGTATAAAAGAAAAGCAGGAATTTATTTAATTATTATTCTGCTATTATTGTGCTATTATTTGAAGAAATCATAAATTGATTTGTCAATAAGATGAATTTTAAATTTTTGATTCTTTTCCTCGTTGGATAATTTTTCATGTTTTTTTTTTGCGATTGAAACCTTTGGCAGTTTTAAGCGATTATCAGATTGAAGAATCATCCTAATGGAGCAAAATGGTATCCAGGTCGCTATCGAAAAATTGTTTTAAATAATAAAATTGTTTATTGCAAGATTAAAAGATTAAGTATATTTTTATACATAAAAACATTTGCTTTTTTTAAATAAGTGAATATAATCCAATTTTATAAATAATTTATCTAAAATTTTTAAGTTAATTTATAAAAATCAATTTTTATATCTATGATGTTTAATGAATTTTATTATGCTGCATTTCATAACAATTAATCTTACAGTTTTGACTATAAAAGTGATTTATACATATTTAAACTTAATGATGGATTTATAGAACCGTTTAAAAATACAAAAATATCCAATATTAAACACAACAAACTTTAATGTACCGAACTTTAAAAGAAAAATGCGTTGAATAAAATGCAAATCTTATGCATACATTTACAAACACTTATCGGCATTGCATATTAATGATAGATAATAAGATGACATTGTCGAAGAAAACATAATTATTTTGAGGAAAACTACACAATTTTTTCACTGCTAGAAATAAATAACTACTTTAACATCTTGATTTTAATCTTTATTTTGATGCCACTCCTAATAGTTTAAAGGCACTGAACAAGTGTCTTGCGGAAATATGCAGCTATTTCATTCGGAATTACAAACACTTTATAGATATAATTTCGCATCCTTATAAATAAGCGCGTAGTCGATTCCGACTTCAGTCTTAAAAACACGTCGGTGGAGTTCGAATCGTAAAACAAGTTTTCTTGCAATGTAAGTAATTTTCTTTGGATTTACAATAAAGTTAACATTACAATAAAGAAATTATATATTTCTATACATTTTTTAATCTTAATTAGAATGCAGTTCAAGTGGATATTCTCATTAGTATTAGCACTTTTGCTTGCTATTTTACCAATATCAACGGCACAAGATTTTAATAAGCAAGATGTGATAAAAGGGCCACAAAGACCAAAGTGTCCGCCAGGATATGGATGGGTGAATAATAGATGTCACAAAATTGTAAAAGGTTAAAATTCTAAGCATTTAAACCACGAAAAAACTTAGAAATTAATCAAATTGATAATATTGTTATAACGAATACTATACGTTTAATAAATTATTATAAATGTTTGTGAAGCTTAATCTCCTACGAAATTTTTTGTAAAATTTTTGTAAAATTTTTGTAAAAGTATTTTATTAATTATAATAAAAAAAACTAATTAAAACTGAGTGTAATATTGTACGTACGTCCCATTGATTGTGCATATCCATTTAAAAATTGTTTAGAACAAAATCGCCTTTTATTAATTAAAATAATGTATACTGAATTTAAAAAGCAGTAATAATAATGTATGAAGTCAAAAATGATTCACATAGACATCTAACTCTGAGTCAGTCGTTTTTTAAATTGATAAGTGCATCATGATAATTTTTGTAGTGAAGGATTAATAGTTTGAAGTACATGTTTCTGATGCACAACGATTGTTAGTGATATGATATAAAAAAATTGGATGCAAAATTTGAATGTTAAAAAATGTTTAAAATTTTATAGCCTACATTCAGATATAAACATTGATTCTTTTATCTCACAGATTTACTATGAATCACGACATGCGGTTAACCGTGAAATACTGTTGGAGTGAGAAACATCCGGAATTGTTGAGAAACTTTTCTATAGTTCTGTTCGGTTCTGTTATATGGCATATTAAGTTTTATTTGAATTTTTCATCAGTAATATTTTATTCTAAAGTTGTATATAAAAACATATATGCTAAGGCAATTATACATTGTATTCAAACTCGATGAAAAAGGTACTTATTCTGGTAGAATCTTTAGCGGGTTTTAACTATTGAAATGTCAAATTAACCGATATGTTTAAGCGATACATAATTTTCAGCTAAAAACAATAGTAAATCTGCGCGTATACATTTTTCTTTTGCGCCAACATTATTTAGTGTAACCTACATTTGCCAAAAAAATAATAATTGGCTGCTTATTTTTAATATATTTAGTGGGGGATTATAATCCTTGTGGAAAGCGGATGAATAAAAATGGGTGAATAAAAAATCGTAAAACTCAGTATACTCATTATTATAACGGTAAAAAGCCACTTTGTTTTTTAATGAAAAAGCCTTGATTCTTGTTCTAACGACAGTCGGGAAGTAAAAAGTTGCAAATTTATAGTTATCTGGTTAACTCGCTTCACATGATGCTGGTGATAAAACAGATTTTATTTTTCATTTTATCTATGGATTCTTAAAAAGTTGAGACACTCGATTTGTCTGCACCCTTCATAAATTTTTAACCGTAACGTAGCTTGAGATTACAGTTTATTTAGTCAAGAAAATTAATTTACTAAAAAATCGTAACTGCCCTGGTAGAAATGTTAAGCAGTTTTTAGCCAATTCTTAGCTTGTTTTGTAGTTGAAAACGACAAATGGCTAATATTTTTTGTCATTATCAAATAATTAAATGTTTGCTTATGAATATTTCAGTGTAATCATATTTTATCATTTAAAATTATTTTCCAATTGTTTTTATTTAATTTAGACAACAATTTTAGCTAAAAAGCGCTCCATTTAAAATGCACGTTAATCAGCCCAACTGGTTAATTTTCTACCAGGGTGGCACAACCCGCTTATTTCTTACTAGGGTAAGTAATCTCTTCAATTGTTTTCTAAAGTATATATGTAATCCTTGATCGTGATAGTAGTATTTTGATTTAACATTTCAAATTCTAAACAGTCATGAACTCTTTTTTTATATAATCATCCTATGAATGTAATCATATTAGAAACTACTCGGCTTATTGATAGTTTTCTGTACTTTTTATTGATACTGACCTATTAATTAGAAAAATGAATCACGAAACATAAAAGTTTCTGCAAGCGCGGGAATTCCCAAGAATAACAAATTCACAGTTTACTTGGGTCACTTGAAGTAAGTACACTGTAACAGTATACCGGAATACAGGAAATATCCTCTTCTTACTTTTACCTCAATGACGTCTTGCACAGCTACACCGTTGTATAAAAAGGCGAAAATTTAAAATTATACTTCATTTTGATCGACAAAGAGAATAGTAACGTATATTCATTTCGTGCAGTACGCTTTTCAGTTTGTTTAATTTATTTAATTAAAAAATTATTTAAGAAAATTGAGTGAAAGATCAAATAAAACGATAAAATATGAATATCAAGTGGATATTATGTTTTCTTTTTGGACTTACAATCTCATCAGTTGCAACAAGAGAAATCAGATTCTCGAAGGACTTGAGAAGGAACGCAGTTATAGTCGCTCCTCGACGATGTCCTCCTGAAAGGCGACTGAATAACGGAAAATGTATCAGATAATACGTACAACTAAGATTTCAAGTAGAAATTAGTATCTGAAGATTAAATTCAAAATTTTTTTTCGGGAACATTATTTTTTATGCATTTTAATAATTTATCAAAACCACAAAAGAGTGTGTGAAACATTATTTTTAATCAATCTTGGGTATGCTAGTAGATATACCCAAGATTTAGTGTAGTGCTTATGGTATCCTGCAAAACTTCGATGGAAATGATTTATCGCGCGGCAAACCACATTCAGTATTACACAACAATATAAATACCAGGAATTTGCTGAAATTTTCTGTAGTTCTTCGAAAGAAGTCATTTGAAGTTGAGTGGCGAATAAAAAAAGCAACATTAATTTTTTGCAACTCTTATTGTAATTGTGCAGTTAAAAAAACGAATACTAATTAATTCATCTTCAATACGTCAGGTTCATTATCAAATTCAAAGAGGTATAAAATAAATATTCAACTGAACGTTTTTTAATAAAAATATAACTATTTTTCAATTCATAGATATTTCGAGAATGCAGTTCAAGTGGTTGCTGTTTTTGTTTTTTGGCATTTTCACTACATTTGCATCTGCCAATGAACAATTAAATTCTGCGACGGCTTTTGATATTATCAAGGGTAAATTGCGCTCACCATGTTCACTAGGAAAACGTTTATCAGAAGGTGGAAAGTGCCGTTTAATTGCTGAAAGTGCAAAGCCAATAAGTACGGATAAAAGGAAGACTTTATTTCAGTCATGATTGATGACTTTGGTTAAAAAGTAACTTGTTATGTTTCAATAAAAGCTTAAATGTTTAACCGTAACACGTAGCTTAAGATTACAGTTTATTTTTGGTTAAGAAAATAATAAATTAATAATTAATTTACTAAAAAATTGTATTTGACAAAACTCCTTCTTCTTATTACATTTAAAGGTATTTAAATAATTTTTTCAATCGTTTGATGAAATATGTAATATATAACTTTTCAAATATATTAAAAAGTCATGAATTTTTTTTTATATAATAGTTCGATATTAGAAACTACTCCGGTTATTGATAGTTTTCTGTACTTTTTATTGAAAATACTGACCTATATTAATTAGAAAAATGAATCACTAAACATAAAAGTGACTGCAATCGCGGGTATTCCCAAGAATCACAAATTCACAATTATTGACTTGGATCACTTGAAGTGACTACACTATAACAGCATATCGGAATACAGGAAATATCCTCTTCTTACTATTACCTCAATGACGTCTTGCAAAGCTATACGATTGTATAAAAAGGCAAAAATTTTAATTTATATTTCATTTTGACCGACAAAGAGGATAGTACCGTATATTCATTTCGTGCAGTACACTTTTCAGTTTGTTTATTTAATTAAAAAATTATTAAAGAAAAGTGAGTGAAAGATAAAATAAAACGATAAAATATGAATATCAAGTGGATATTATGTTTCCTTTTCGGACTTATAATCTCATCAGTTGCAACAAGAGAAATCAGATTCTCGAAGGACTTGAGAAGGAACGCAGTTATAGTCGCTCCTCGACGATGTCCTCCTGCAAGGCGACTGAAAAACGGAAAGTGTATCAGACACTATAACTAAGATTAATTTATTCCAAGTAGAAATTACATCTGAAGATTAAATTCAAAATTTTTTTTCGCGAACATTATTTATTATGCATTTTAATAATTTATCAAAACCACAGGAGATTGTCTGAAATATTATTTTTAATCAATCTTGGGTATACTACTAGTGTGCTTGTGATATCCTACAAAACGTTGATAGAAATGACTTATCGCCCGGGAAACCGCATTACAACAATGTAAATATCAGGAATTCGCTGTAATTTTCTGCAGTTCTTTGAAAGAAGTCATTTGAAGTTGAATTGGCGAACAAAAAATATAACAATATTAATTTTGTGCAACACTTATTGTAATTGTTTTAATTAAAAAAAAAGAAGTTTTTAGTTAAGAAAAAGAATACTAATTAATTTATCTTCAATACGTGAAGTTCATTATCAAATTCAAAGATTATAAAATAAATATTGAACTGAATGTTTTTTTGTAAAAATATAACTACTTTCATAGATAAATTCATAGATATTTCGAGAATGTAGTTCAAGTGGTTGCTGTCTTTGTTTTTTGGCATTTCCACTACATTTGCATTATGGAGTTTGATATTATCAAAGGCAAATTGCGTTCACCGTTTCCACAAGAAAAACGTTTGTTAAAAGATGGAAAGTGTCGTTTAATTGTTGAAAGTGCAAAGCATACTAGTGCGTATAAAAGGAAGATTTTATTTTAGTAATGATTGATGACATTGGTTAATAAGTAGCTTGTTATGCGTCAATAAAAGCTTAAAATTTCGATTAAAAGTTGTATTGATAATGAATTTTTTTCACGTTATTAATTGTAAAATCAACGAACTAAATTATCTTTGTAAAATATGTAAAGGGTTTTATACTTTCTGAGAGTAAATAAAATTACTATTTTAAAATAAAAATAAGATTATCATTTACCTCTATTGTTCCCATCTCCTTTTTACCGTACTTATAATTTTTTATAAAATTTACTTTAATTGAAAAATTTATCACCGTTTTAAAAAATTTTAAATGCAACAAAGGTACTTAAAAATTGTTAAGTAACGCTTCTTCACTATCACTTACGAGATTGAAATTAATAACAGTGTTTTTATTGCTACCAATATTTTCGGATAAAACTATCCGTTATTGATGTAAACTTGGCATAAAATTCATCAATGAATCGATATAGTGTATCCGTAATTTACAAATGCAAATATTGCACTGTCAATGCAACTGTCATCAAGCTCGCAACATCCTAATTCCACACTTCCACTTACATTCTCTGAAATTGCAAAGGATATCGCCTCGCGGTAAGCGCTGCAGGCGTGTCGTATGAAAATTACCAGCCGCGAGACACTCAACGACTTGGTCGTCTCACAGGTGATTAATCGCTTTTCAGCCGCGCGCTGTAAATACGTTCAGCTTCTTTACAGGAGTTCGCCGGCACCGCGGCGTCATTACGGCCTTGGATGTATAATGTTTTCGTAACTGTAACTGGCGTGCACCGTAATGGAATTACGGCGCCAACCTGTTTTTGTATATTGTGAATATTTAATTTTATTTTCGTTCTGCGCGGATGTTTTCCTTGCCGAGGGTTTCAATTCTTACTTCGAGTACCATTGCTGTATTACAAGCTTGTCTTGTGTTTTAGAAATGGACATTAACATTATAAAAAGAACTAAATAAATAATTTAAACTTTTATTGAATTTAATTTTTAATATGTACTGTATCCTGATGCTTTTTTATATTTACAGGTAGAAAACGAGTGTGGAGAAATTCCGACTGTACTTGTGCAGAATAAAATGGACTTGGCGGATCAATGCGTTATCGATCCGTAAGTAGTATAAATTTGTATTATTGTGAAACAGAAACTTGATTGTAGCTTTTATTAAATAATATAACAATTTTTCATGACTCTACTTGCAATTAATACAGGATTATAATATCTACTTAAAGGCGATTTTTTGGCTTAGGTTAGACTTCAAATTTCTGTATTATTACATTAAAACATAAAAATATTTTTTTGAAATGTATGGACTGCTTCCTGCTGGATGATCAAATAAATAAACATATAAAATATTTTAAAGCATTTGTACATGTACAAGTTTTCGTGAATTTAAAACGTATATTAATTCAAAATAAATAGTTTTAAAACACTTCCAGTTTAGTTTGATTTAGAAAAAATTCTTGAAAATGATTTTTCGTATTACATTTAATTGAGATTTTTCTGAAACGAACTCAAAAGTAATTGAATAGATAATTACATTAAACTTATACCAAATATATTTATCACTACAGTCAAAAAATTATCAATTAATTATACAGAAAAAAATTCTCAAAATTCAAGTACCCAATTTGCGACTGAAACTTTATGAAGTTTTAAATCTTTTACAAATTCCGACGCTTTTTTTTATTTGAAAGCCACTCAAAAACTTTTCTTTCTTCAAAATACGTTCGACAACAGCAACATTGATATATCGAATGTTTGACAGCGAGGAGGCGGAGAGGCTCGGGCGCGCGCTGGGCTGCAAGCTTCTGCGGACTTCCGTGAAGGAGGACGTCGGCGTGATGAGCGTCTTCCGGCACCTCGCCTCGCGTTGCATCTACGAGATGCGCCGCTATGAAGAGGAGGATGACTTCAGGCTTTACTCGTCCGGACCTCGAGCGCCCTCCGTCATAAGTAAGTATCGAGGGTTTGCGCTATTAAAAATTCGCAACGAGAATCATTGCGATATTATTTGTATTTAAACAGTTATACTTAAATGCTCGACTGAAACCTCTTAGCTGATTTTGTAGGCGCCAACGACAGTAGATCGAGTTATCGGTCGCACTTGTCTAAGGCTGTTAAAAAAATAAAGTGTTCTATATATTAATCTAATTTATGCATTTCTTTAACATTCTGTATTTCTCGGACCCTTAATAAAGGTAAAGATAAAGTTAAATTAAAAAAAAAAAAAACAATAATGTTTTAAACAGCATATAGAACTTTTTATCCCGACTAAATTTATATTAATATCATCTTACGCGTTATCTTACACATTATATCTTACATGTTTTTTGAAGGGAACCAATATATACTGACCCGAAACAATATAGATTATAATAATTTAATTTAGTATACATCAATAAAAAATATACTACATAAAGTATAAAATAAAATTATATCTAATTCTGTGCGGAAGTTTTCTTACAGTTTATAGTTACTATCATTGAACTTGTTAAATTAATACATTTTAATTCAAAACGTTAAAGACAGTTAGTTTTCCAATTAAGTCTCCCGATAATATAACTGAAAAATAGTTATGGCTCGAAAGTCGTTTTTAAAAAAAATGATCAAATAACACGTGTATTAATTCCGTTGATGTTCTTTCTATCATGTTTGTAGTTTTATTCCTTCGAATAATCAACTGCATGTATGATGTAAACTAGAATTGCGATTTCACAGTTGCCGTCTGGTATAAACAAGTTAAAAAAATGTCTATATATTATTATACTTTCGTGCTACTTCATAAATGAACAATTGCTTTTTTAATCTATCAATAAGTACAAGTATAAGCTCGTGGTTAAAATAAATTTAAAAAGAGTTTAACTGGGGAGGTAACCGTTACGAAGTACACATCCTTTTTCGCTCTGAACAGGTTCCATTTCAGTATATAAATTAGCTAATTTCTTGTATGATTATAGAATTCTTCGCCTTTTTACTTACGTTTTCGTTACAAATTTTATTATAACGAGTATTTTATAATTCAGTTTGTAACTGTAAATATTTTTCAGATAATAATATAATTGTGCCTAAGCAATAATTAGTTCTGCATTCTTTCACATATTAAACGTTATTCATTAATATTTTAAAATTCAATCGTCAAGATCGTTTGCATTTTTATTTACTTGACGCAAGTTAACAGAGCTCCTGTTACTTAATGTAAATTCACAGTTTTATTTTCAAATATAACGTCTTCTTAAAATTGAATAATATTTAAAAAATTTAATGCGAAAAAAACATAATAAAACACTTAATATAAAGTCGAATACTGACTAAAAATTGCGTTGATAGTAATTTACGTTCACTTATATTAAAGAATATGCAAAGCTGACACGCGAGCGGCTAATCAAGCAATTTTTCTAATCATCAACATCAACGAAATTTCTTTGTCGAAGTCAGAAATTAAATAACAAAACCTAATAATGGCTGCATCTGAGAATTACGTAGCGTGTCCCGTTATTTGCATTACAGGGGTAATCTTTATTAAGTCATAAACAATTACTAATATAAACGATAATAAAAAACTATTTCCATTGGCATAAAGATTATTATATTTTTTTACAATTCAATAAAATTGAATAGTCTCTAATTAGAAATGGATTTATTAAAGTTCATAAAATGTATATAAAGGAACTGTGAAATATATTAAAATTGCATTATTCACAATTACATGACACCTTGATATTACTTAAAAAATTCTTATCTTATAATAACATTTTTTAACTCATAGCATTATTTTAGTTTCTAAAAATTGCAAAACCCTGCCTTTGAAATTTATTTTTTGAATTATTATTATTCACAAAATAGGATTAACTATACATAGAAGTGACATTATTAAAATTATAAGCATTTGGAATTATTGAGGGCTCTATGCAGTTTCGGTTGTATTACGAATTAATGTGACGGAGGAGGATGAGAAAAAAAGGCAATCGGACTTACCTCGGTTGGGAATCGATCCCTGTAGGACTTTCCGTTTTCGCGACGAATGATCTTCCCACTGAGCTACCAATGCCTATGTACTTCTTTTCTCAAGTTCTCCTCTTATCGCCTCCAGGATGACGCTCCCCTTATGCGCGTCATCCCGTGACAGTTGTAACGATCGAGGTGAATTACGAAAACAAGTTAAATTTAAAAAACATCACACGTTACGTCTGTAACTTCCTAAAAATGGAACCCCTTTCATTCTTATTGTGTATTCTACAAATAACTTCGCAGGAAAAAATATTAATTACTACCGTGCGTCATTAGCAATAGCTTCCTACTATTTTTATAAGAATTCTTGATACATTTAATTGTAAAAAAGTGAATCAGAAATGTGAACATACAAACGGGATTCCTCCGCCTGACGAATTGGTAGACAATTTGACGCAAAACAGTTATATCGCAGTACTTTCTATGCACGAACAAGGACAAAAAGTCCCCTGTTTCTTTTATTCCGTCACATCTTTCAAAACTGATAGGTTCATATATAAAAGAAGCAGTGCGCTACAACCTGGCTACACATTGAATACAAAAGTGCAGTGCATCTCTTTTGCCCATCAGTGCTCTTCTGCTTTTACATACACTAATTTATTTAAAAAGCAGTCGGGACAAAATAAACAAGATGAATTACAAGTTAATATTGTTTTGTCTGCTGGGACTCATAGTTATAGCTACTTCGACGCCACTTAGATTTCCGAGACGCTGGAAGTTATCGAGATTTCAGAAGCGTAAAGTCATCGATCCGTACCAGCGATGTCCCCCAGGAACACGATTCCAAGGAAAACACTGCCGCAAGATTGTGTAATAATAATTGTTGATTACTTTAATTTATGGGAAGTTCCTCAGTCTAATCGATTATTCCGAAATAATCGATTATTGCCGCGAAATGGAAGTTCCTACTGTTTAAAGCATCCTATTTACAGTATCCAGTGTAATAAATTATTTATTATCATTTATAGAGCTGAACACGAGTCTAATTAAAAAGAAAAAAAGCATGAACTTGACGATATGTGTAAGCGGGATTCCCGTGACTAACTCCTTCGCAGAGGATTTGACGTAAGACGAATAAATTGAAATGCGGTCTACTCCTTTCTCTCCGGCTTCTGACGTTTTCACGAGCTGCACGTTCATATAAAAGACGAGGAAACCTTTGACTCTTCTGCATTTGACCCGAGAAGGTGGAACGTACTTTTGTTCCGTTCAGGAATCATTTCTCATCGCCAGAGTCGACGCTACAGTCTGTTAAAGAAAAGTGAGAGAAGACAAGCAAGATGAACTGCAAGTGGATACTGGTCTTCCTTTTGGGACTCCTGATTTCAGTGTCGTCGATGGTTGATGGATTACCGAATGGCTGGAAATTGCCGAAGATTCACAGGCAAGAAGTGATACACGGCCCTCGTCGATGTCCGCCTGGAACGCGATTACACAAAAATATCTGTCGCAAGATTGTGTGATTGAAGTACATGTTCGGGGCGTGCACCGAGACTTTTGTAATTTATTTATTGATATTACAAAAAGTGAGTGAAGTTTTATACAGTGCATTTTTCAGTATTTTATAGAAGATGGAATTGAATTTTCGTGAAAAACCGTATTTGTTGTTAATGGAGCTTAAAAAACTACGAATAACAGTATTATATTTTAGTGCATAAAAATGTGTTTTTACCGTGAAGTTATTAATTTATTAATTATTTATGTTTATACTTAATTCAGATACAGATTTTTAATGCCATGAAATTTTATTATGTATTTTTCTGTATTTCTAATGAATCAGTATGTTGATTAATTATTGTTTTAAAAAGTTTGTTATTGTACTTCTTAAATCATCAATAAAAAAGAACTGTTCTAAAATGTATTATCTGTTTCTTTTTAATCAGAAAGTCATTGAAAGTGTTTTGAATTTAAAAAAAATTATAATAATGATACTGCAAAATCGTTGCCGTAAATTCTTTTAAATTAAAATCAAGAGAAAAACCTATCTTTCGGCCACTTTTGCATCACTTGAGAAAAAGGTCTAAGCAAAAAGTCGGAGGCCTCGCGACCGCGACTGAAAAAATTCGTCGGCTGGTAACAACTATTTCTTTTGTTTCGCTAAAACCAATTGTCGAAGCGACACGCGAGGCTCCCCGAGCAAAGTGCTCGCGATAAAATCGGCCTTTCTTCAAAATTCATGCCCGACGACGAAGTGGGTGCCGTTAGTGGTCGCGCGACGATAAGGATATGCGAAAAATTCTATTGGCTGCTTCCTCGAGACGCGTGCTAACTTTTATACTTTATTTTGAACGCTATATTGTACAATGTTTTAAGAATGTGTAATTGACTATAAGACATTTTGAATTGAACATTTTGTTAAACGAAGTTGTTAAAATTTTGTATCTGTAAAGATTTAAAAAAGCGGTAACGCTTTCCTAAGTTTTTAAGCCAATGTAACAATGTAAATCACAGCGTTTATCTTTCTTCACCTTGAATTTAAAAAGCTAGTAATTTTAAGATCAATTTTTAAATGAAAGAAACCGCAAGTTCGATATATTATAAGTACGCGTGCGTGTATACGTGACTATTATTGCAAAATTTAAATTATCTAAATTAGAGGTATTTATATTCCTATAGCATAAAGATAGAGGATCGTACGAATGCGTTAGCGCAAAAAGCACGAGGATCGATAGGACACCTCTTACGTTTCCATTGGTATAGTTTCATCAAATATCATAGAAATGAATCATTTCCTTTTATACACTACGTAGCATTATATTTTTAACCATCAAAATAAACTAATTATTTTAAAAAATTATCTTACACCGTAGTTCAACAACCTTTTTCTATAATAACTATTGATAGGTTTCGAAAGATATTTATTCAAAACGAATTTCCATTCTATTTAAACCTTAATTCAAAGCTTTTGAAAATAATTAAATCTTTTGCCAAATTTTTATGCCGCTACTGTGTAAAGTTTTTCTACATGACTCCATTACCATAGATGTATCACGCGGTGTACAATTTTAGAACAAATAATTGACGGCTATCATGATTGTACGTGTAATTAACACTCGCCCTACACTGGCTATTACACACTCGTTCAATCTTACGACTGCAAATGTAAATTTCTCCAATTACAAGCCGATATTATCAAAGCACGACAATCAATCGGTCGCAAGAAAAATCGCTTGAAATCGACAAACGATCGACGAGCACAGCGCCGACTTCGATAGCACGCGGTATCCCTCAAGTTTTCCGCGGGACTGTACGTCGCACGTCCGGCGATAATTCTGAAAGGATGCACGAGTATAGGCGTTCGGCGGGCCGGTCACGCGAGCCCCCGACGTCTTCCGCAACCGCCCTTATTATCAAGATCGGCGCGCGCTCGAATTTCTCTCTCGGACGTCTCGAAATCTGGGCCATCGAGATTGCAGCGCCGCCCGACGCGATACTGACCGCGCCGACTGTCTCGCTTTTCGAGCTACCCTCCTCCCCGGCATTTGTTAGGAGCTGCCCACCGCTCAAGCGTGAGTTACCCAGTGACCGGTAATCGACGCCGAAGCTATTCGAGCTGCTGGAGGGTTTTAGTGGCTTTTTAGGAGGGTGCTGCGAGTTAGAATTGCTTCTTCAGGTTATATTGTCGCCGTATTGGATATTTGTTTTAAAATGAAAATGTTTATTATGACGAATCAATATACTACGATGTGTATAGTCAGTTATTACCTGCTTAGAAATTATTTTGAACGGAACACTTTTTATTCATTCTATTTTAAACAAATGAACTCACTATTCTAAGCTTACATCGAGATGAATATCCTAATAAATGATTTTGTTTATCCAAGTTTTCAAGCATTGCTTGAATTGACTTTAAAGATGTTTTTTTATTTAGTTCATTAAAACCACTTTACAAAAAAAGAATTGAGGCATGTTTTTTTCTTATTTTGCATTAATTAAGTACAAAACTTATTAATGGAGATGTATAAGTAATTTGAAAATATTGTCTGGTATCGCCCTTACACGGAGATCAATTTAAAAGAACGTAGCGAAAATTACAAAATTTTTTCATGAACTAACGATACATCATCTACTTAAAATAATACTTGTAAAAAATCTTTTCATTATTCTTTTTATCTTCATCATGAAGATTGGAAATTATAATGTGTTCTATTTTGTCATGTCTTTTTCAAAACATAAATTAACGAGATTAATTAGTCTATTTTATTCGATACACTACGTTTTTCATGCAAAGTTATAGGGGAGACCCGGGCAAGACGGACCCCTTAAGGGGGTTCTATACCCATCGTTGACATGGTTTTAAATGACCTGTAAAAAAGAAAATTTAATTAATAATAGTTTA
>JAWWEO010014852.1:0-26054 GCA_035582975.1 Ormyrus labotus
GTTAGCTCGTTGCTACCCAATCTTATTTTATACTACCTATTTCCTAGGTAAGAAATGTTTTCTATTTCTACCAGGGTCAAGGACTCTGCAGTTCTTTAATTTTTAATCCGCTTGAAAGTAGTTAATAAATCACAAAAATGAGTTCTATTTATATACTAAAGCCATAAAGAGTTCATGAATTTTTCACATCTATTTCGTAGGCAATCAGCAATTCAATATCTTTTCTCGCGTCCGCATGAAATTATTATTAAAGCCTGTATACCCGATCAAGGCCAACCATCAACAACTAAATAAAGCTTTAGCTTCGCTCGAGAGAAAATGAGTAAAAATCTACGTAGCAAGCTTTTAATATTTTTAATACAAGCTTTTAATTATTTATTACAATTAGCAAAACGAACATTGCACAACTCACGCTGAAGTTGCTTCCGAGGCCGACCGGCAAGATTCGGGTAACTGAAAGGGGAAACGTTGAAGGAAAGATGAAAGAAAACCGTAGTTCAGAGGTACTAAACATTAACCCGGCAGAATGCGTTAAAATAGTAGGTCGATGCGCACAACGAGCCAATACTGCTCTAAATACTTCAAAGACTCTTTTAGTGCGGGTTTATCATTTTTCTTCTCTGCTTTTCATATTTATATGATACATAAAACACTTAGAAAGAACTACAAAAAGAAATAGTGCGTAAAGATCGGAAAGTACGTGAAATAATTGTTTGGTTGAAAAATGAATTATTATCGTGGTTTTAGCCGTCATTGAAGAAAAGGAGATAGGAGCGCAAGTTCAAGGAATACTTTTTTACATAGTTTTCTTCTAGTAAAAAGTAACTTTCACGAACCCTCCTAAATTAATTTTATTTTTGGATTCAATTTTGGCGTTAGCTTAGTAGCGCCGACGCCAAACAAAAAATTGCCCCCTGGTAGGGCGCTAAAAATCGCTATTAAATTGTCAGTTCAAGCATTTAAACTTACAGCCTTCATCTAATTTACTAATTAATAAGCTTTTTCGAAAATATAACGCAAAAAATGTATTTATACAAATATTTGTTGATGAAATTTAAATAAATTCGAGATTGTTATAATTTTTATAAGCTAATTTAAAATTTATTTAACCTGGAATCGAATTATTAGCTAAGTCGGTGTGCACAGCCATAACATTTAATGACTGTTTAATTTACTAAATCTTTTGTCAATAATTATCGTTTCCGAATTTAAAGACATTAGACGAGTTTTAGAACTCTTCCAATAGTAACTATAATTAAAATTTTCTTTTTAGATTTAATTGCGGCGTCAGCATGTTGCCGACGCCTAAAAAAATTGCACCCAAATAGGGTGGGTAAGTAAGTAGTGCTTTAGAATTGTAAGTTCGTTTTCATATTCGTTTGTTGCTTTCTTATCGTTTCATTCTACTTAAATTACCTACTGCTAACTAAATCTAAAGGCACAAATTGGTGTTACCAAGCTGAAAAGGGTGCATCTCTTCAGCAGTAATGAAACACCCGAAGGTGTCCCATTTGATGTCGATCTACGATCGTTGCCGTGTTTATATGTCCTTACTCATGTTAATCATTTGCGAGTTGTCTTTCGCCATTTAGAGTTTTATTCCTTAAATAATAATTTCTAACCAAAATTCAAAAAGTATTTGAATGCGAATAGGCTCTAAAGTTTGAATTTTTTAGATTGAATTTTAAGTACATAAAGTAGATTATTATTAATTAAATAATTAATTAATTATAATTAATAATTGATTAATTAAATTAAAATACATATGAAAAACATTTAGTTATTTTGAAAAAATTT
This sequence comes from Ormyrus labotus, assembly GCA_035582975.1. Lineage (NCBI taxonomy): Eukaryota > Metazoa > Arthropoda > Insecta > Hymenoptera > Ormyridae > Ormyrus > Ormyrus labotus. The sequence goes on from JAWWEO010014852.1 coordinate 1,798, forward strand.
GATTCAAAAATTGAGAAAGTTGAACAATTTTTAAATTTAAAAATTTGAACTCATTTAGTTATTTTATTTACAAAAAATATATTATTAATTATTATTAATATTATTATTATATTATTAATTAGTACATCGTAGCGTATTTTATATTTATATACATTAATTTAAGTAAGTATATAAAAGTAACAATTAGGTGGCAATATATTAAATTATAAAAATTTACTTCGTTTCAAAGTGATAGTTTTAGTACGTAAAATTAAAAATAAATAATTTTTTCGACATTTTTTAACGAAATCGACAAATTATAAATTTAAAAGTCCTTTCAAAATGAATATTATTAATAAACATGTACTTTATGAATAATTCTGCGTCGTTGCAGATCATATTCAAGTCTATTGAAATTAATAAATACCAATTATAACATAGAACAACTACCCAAAAAGTACGTTGAATTTAGGTTCAAATTTTAAAGACGCTGTAGCAAATTCTGCTGCTTTTCAAATTATTTTCTACATAAATCAAAAAAACATTTAAAAAATATGCACTTAATACATCGCTATTAATGGCTACAATTTCCAGAAATTTAAAAAAAAAATTAGTACATTTTCTATAAGATAACTTGTAATCAAATGTACTATCATGAGAAATGGAAACATTAATGTGTGGGAGAATTCTACAGTACAAGGTTATTAATTAAAAGATCTGATATAATTTTTACTTGGTCAGATGTTCCTTCAACTAGAATCACATTAAATTTTAGCCATTTTATTGATAAAACTAGAAAATTAATATGAATTAATTGAAATGAAATTACACAATCTGGTGCTAAAATATTTCATGAAGATTGTAAAGGATACAGAAAAAAGAAATAAGACAGAAAAAACCAAATCCGTTGCTGTTAAACTCTGGCAGCATAAATAGAGCATACATAAGATTAAAAAAAAAAAGATAAAATCAAACAATGTATGTGATTTAGGTTAAAGTTCATGAGTCAAATGAAGACTGATAGGTTAGATAAAAAAATAGGGTAGTAATGTAAAAAAAAAGGGAGAAACAGAATACGTAAATAAAAATCGATGAGGAATTTAAATAATTAGAAAATATTATATAGGTATTAAATATTGCAATAGAAAGCAAAAAACACTGCGCAGTGAAAAATTTTTATATTAAGAATAGAATAAAAACGTTTTATATGCAGTAATTAGCCAGCTGGAAATCAGTACATTTTACTTTAATTAACGCAGCTCGTAAATGACAATATAACTTTACGAACGAACAAATTTTTCAATTACTTTTAATTGTAGTCAATATTAAGCCTTAATGATTATAAATTTTTATTAAATTTAATAATACTCAAACTTATATTGCAAACTGTAAAAAATGTACTTAAATTATACTTTAAAGACTTATTCGTAAATTGAATTATCAGAGCATGAGAATGGAAAACATGACTCCAAGGGGTTTGACTTTCTGCATTAGACTGCATGCAGAATGAAATTCAAATACAAACTTTGCTCTAAACCCTCACGTCGTTAATAAAAGTGTCAGTAAACACGCATTAATTACATAACAAACAAAAATATCTTTTACAAAGCTCAGTTTTTCATTAAGTCATTAAATTATTTTACCAAAATATTCGCGCATAAAAAATAAATCTCCGGAATCAATTACCGCTATTCCACACGAAGTACACTTGAAACAGCAATTGCACTGCAAATACTAATCTTTTCCACCCGAATTAATCCCGGGAACTGCCTCGATAAACGCGCTCCGCCAATAACCGCATAACGAAAGCGCAGCAAATCAAGGCAGCCAACGCGCAAAATTGCCGAGTCTAAACAGGCCGTATTCAAGCAGCGCTTCTTTCGACGATCGCGATGAATTTCCACGGGCCAAATAACGCCCGGTTCCCGGCCCTTAATTAACAGCCGAGCGAAGCGCGATAAATTATTCGCCGTCGGCGGTAAATAAACGAAATCCGAAATGTGCGCTCGAAATGCATTTAAAAGCGGAGCTTTTGCCGGGACGTTTGTTACTGAGCGGGACTAACGAATGGAATAGGGTCGTGAGGGCTGGAAATGTGCGTTGCAATTGAAATTTAAGGGCTGCGAATTTTGAGGTCGAGGGCCGAGGTTTTATAGGTGTTCGGGTGATGAGGACGTTTGTTTAGGAGCTTTTTGCTGGGTAATCGCTCATTTTTTTTTAGCGGGTTTGGAATTAACGGGGATATTGGTTCGATTTCGACTAATTAAAGGGGCTTTATAAAGATTGTTTTTTGTCTTGAAAATGAAATTCGCGATTAAATTTACTTTCGTTAAATGTATTTTATACAGTCAATAAAGAGTGTTAACTATACTGTGTTTGAATATTAATTTTGAGGACTTATATCAGTATGTTAAAATGACGTCTGCATATCCAATAAGTCCATTTGTAAAATTAAAGCCTACATTCACTTTTAAAAGTTACTTAATTAAATTTTTAATATATTCGATATGCTTTAAGCTATTTCATTTTTATAAAAGCTTTTAATTTTTTAAACGTATTATTTTTTACTTTCTCTATGTAACAAAACTGAAAAAAAATTATGTATTAAACTTTTTTATAATGAATCGAATATCCATTTATTTAAAATCTCTTTTTTTCGCATGAATTTTAATTCCCAATGACTTGTCAATTACTTTGTAAAAATAGATACAGATACTTTGATTAATGCATTCAAATAAAGCCTCTATTAATTTTCAGAAGCTTCTATTCAATAATTATTCGATCACTGTTTCGCATTAATTATTTTTCTATCAAATTAACCCGCATCCAATATCAACTCGAAAAGCGCACTACGCGTACCGCTCCATCAACCCACCGACAGCCTTATTCCACATTTACACAAGACTTCATCAGCAGTCCAAATTCAGCGCTCGAAATCGAGTTGTCGACAACTCCGGCAACTTCATTTCCCAGCCAACGCTCCGGAGCGGCGATTTTTTCTCGCCTCTGCGTACGGCTTTGTTCAGCGTATACGTGAACGGCGCGTTAACACCGACAGAGGATGTAAATGTCTCGCGTATTAGTGCGCGATCGATCTGATGTGTTGCGATCTACGTGGGAGGAGGGATTTTTGATTAATTGAGTGAATTCGAATGTTGAGCCGACCGATTTTTTGGCAGAATTCTTTCTTTCTCTTCGAATTTGTTTCGTTCACAATAAGTTTTTTATATGTCCAATATTTTTTAATAGTGTAATACAAATAACAACACTATTAGATACTTTTATTCTAGAATCTATTCTATTTTATTAAAATATTTATTCAATATTTTTCCAATATTTTTTAATAGTGCAACACAAATAACTACTATTACATACTTTTATTCTAGATACTATTCTATTTTATTAAAATATTTATTCTATTTTGCTCAAAATCGACTAAAAACCTACATCAAACTCAAAATTTCAAGCCAAACTCTAAATAATCCCTTCTTTTATTTTAAATCGCTTCATCCTAAAAGTCAGACGCGAATACTACTTGGACTGGTGAATGGATTCTTACATAAACAATTTCGCGTCTATAATTTACCGCGGTACTTTGCCGCGCACCAAAGAGGATTTGCACGAATTACGCGTTCGTGGGCTCCCTATTGAAAAAATCGAGTTGGAAATCCAGCTCGAAATCGAGCTCAATTTCCAGCTCGAATCCACCTCGATTCGACTCCATTTTTCTTCGATTTGCCTCGAATCCAGCTCGATTTCCACCTCGATTTCGAGGTGGATTGCCACGATTTTGACCTCCGTTTTAAACTGGAGTTACCTCGATTTCCACCTTGATTTCGAACTGGATTTGCCTCGATTGTTACCTCGATATTTAGTTGACTTCGTCTCGATTTCCACCTCGATTTCGAGCTGTAGCTGCCTTGATATTCACCACGATATCGAGCTGGAGTTGCCTCGATTTCCACCTCGATTTCCACCTCAATTTCGAGCTGGATGTGCCTCGATTTCCACCTCTATTTCGAGCTGGATTTGCCTCGAATTCCATGTCGATTTCGAGCTGGATTAGTCTCGAATTCTATCATGATTCGCCTCGATTTCCACCTCGATTTCGAGCTGGATTAGCCTCGAATTCCACCTCGATTCCGAGCCCGATTCACCTCGATTTCCATCTCTATTCGCCGCAATTTCCACTTCGATTTCGAGCTCGATTTGCCTCGATTTCCAACTCGATTTTGAATGAGAATCGAGCTCGAAATCGAGGATAAAATGCAGGCGAATCGAGGCGAATCGAGCTCGAAATCGGGGTGGAAATCGAGGACAATCCACGTCGAAATCGAGGAGAATCGGGCTCGAAATCGACGTGGAAATCGAGCCGGACCGAGCTCGGAATAGAGGTGGAAATCCGGGCGAATCGAGCTTGAAATCGAGGTAGAAATTGAGGCGAATCGAGCTCGGAACCGAGGTGGAAATCGAGGCGAATCGAGCTCGGAATCGAGGTAGATATCGAGGCAAATCGAGCTCGAAATCGAGGTGGAAATTGAGGCGAATGGAGCTCGGAATCGAAGTGAAAATCGAGGCAAATCGAGGTGGAAATCGAGGCGGATGGAGCTCGGAATCGAAGTGGAAATCGAGGCAAATCGAGCTCGAAATCGAGGTGGAAATCGAGGCGGATGGAGCTCAGAATCGAGGTGGAAATCGAGGCAAATCGAGTTCGAAATCGAAGTGGAGTTCGAGACTAATCCAGCTCGGAATCGAGATGGAATTCGGGGCAACTCCAGATTAAAATCGAAGTAGAAATCGAGACAATCCACTTCGAAATAGAGGTGGAAATCGAGCTGGATTCGAGGCCATCGAGGAAAAATCGAGTTGAATCCAGGTGGATTCGAGCTCGAAATCGGGTTCGATTTCCACCTCCATTTTTCAGTAGGGCTGCCTCCAGGCCTAAATTTGGGGTCATAAGCAAAACGCTGAGGCTCATGCAGTTACTTTTGGGGGTTGGTTTATGTCGCGATGGAGACGCGTGGAAGACGTTGTGGAAAGCAAGGATTTTTTTTCTTTTAAATTTCATTCAATATCGTTGCTGTGGTTAGTTGCAGATACAGGAGATGACTAGAGCGTGGATTTATTTATAGTACAACGGAAGATTTTTGATTGCTGTTACAGTGAATGCGTTTATGTAAGCGCTGAGGGCAGTGAAAATGGTTCAGAATAAAAAAGAAAGAAAGGGCTAGAGTAGAGAAAGGAAAAGGATGAGGCCGAGACAGGAAAATAAAAGTTCTCAAGAATTGCAATAGCACTTTCAACTTGCTTATAAAAAATTTCAAAATCAAAACTTTCAATAACTTTTTCTTTAAACTTGAACTTGCCAACTATTCCATTTTATAGTCTAAAAAACTTTCCTTGAAATAACGTCAAAACTCAAATTCAGCCCGGAAACAATATCCTCATCATCCTCTAATAAAAATTTCAAAACTCCCATCCTGCAAACTCCTTTTCAAATTCTCAAAAACAGCGTTGGCGAAAATTCTCGCTATATCGATCAACCAACGGGCGCTTTAATTACAGAGAGAAACGCGACTCTTGCACGTAGCACCTAAGACGGATGCGACCTCGACTCTCTTTTCCACAAGTTTTCCGCTTTTCGCGCCTTGCGCTCCATTTGCTCGGTTTCCGCGGCGGAGGTCGCGTCGTTCTTAATTAGCGGTCATCGTGGACCTTTTCCAGAAACCTCGAGAGTAGAACGGGAGCCGCCTTCGGACGAGAATCGGATTTCGATAATGAGTTTTCGAAGGATATGCAGTTTCCGGGGCGATGATCAAATTTTAGTGCCCGAGAATGGGATTAGTCCGCCGTGCCGGGAAGGCCGTGAAATTAGTTTTTATGATGGCTTTCAAGAGTGATTGTTCGAGGGTAATTACGCGGGATGATGTTTAAAGTCTGATAGTTTAGTTACAAAATATTCTGTATACTGAGAAAGAGATTTTAAAGTATTATTATAAAATACTTTGCTGACACTTGTGCGTAAGTGAAAGAAATAGTCATCTACAAAAATACTTATTTAAAATTTTCATTTCGATTTCGCAATTTAAAACTGTTGCTTTAAGATCAACCAAAAGAATTTTTGTATCAAAATACTACTAGAGGTAATATTAAGTTAATAAAACTCTTTCTTTTTAGTTGTTATGTGTAAAAAATCGTTTTTAATTTTGGTTTCAATTAGCGGCGTCGGCCGGCTGTGCAGCCAATGCCTAAAAAAATTTATTCAAATCATATAGATTTGAATAATTATGAGATCGTTTCCTTACCCTAACTTAAAACTAATGAGACCGTTGCTCGAAAGCTGATGGTTGTGCTTAGCACGTGAGCAAACAGGTTTCCCTTTTAAGTTACTAAATCTTTTGTCAACAAATATCGTTTCCGAATTTAAAGACATTAGAGGAGTTTTAGAACTCTTCCAATATTAACTATAATTAAAAATTTATTTTTAGATTTAATTGCGGTATCAGCATATTGCTTACGCCTAAAAAAATTACACCCAGATAGGGTGCAATAAGTAAGTAGTGCTTTAGACTTGTTACTTCAATTTCATGATGGTTTTCTGCTTTTCTTATCGTTTCTTACTACTTATATTAAATACGGGCTAACTAAATCTAAGGCACAATTGGTGTTACCAAGCTGAAGAGCTGGAACCTCTTCAGCAGTAACAAAACACCCGAAGGTGTCCCATTTGATGTCGAGCTACCGCCGCTGCCGTCTTTATATGCCCTTTCTTCAAGTTTATCATTTGCGAGTTGTCTTTCGCCATCTAGAGTTTTATTCATTAGTCAGTAAATAATTTGACACTAGCGACTACTGCGTTAGGTCAAACTAAAATTCAAAAAGTATTGAATAGGCGCCAAAATTTGAATTTTTTAGCTTAAGAATATAAAATAGATATTATTAAATAGATTAATTAAACCGTAGAATATGTACTGTCTCATTTCTGAAGATTAATTAAATTAGTTCTAATATTAGCTATCGTTCGGATTGTAATGCTTTAAATAAGTTTTTAAAACGGTCATCAGTTATCCATCGTTCTACCAGTTTTTAAACTCTTGTAGCTTGTACATCAATTGAAACTATGCCGATTGACGATTTTCGTTATTGATTATTAATTCTGCCGTTGCCGCTTTAGAAGCTTACTTAAACAATTTATTAATTATTGAAAAAAATTGTAAAAAAAACTACTAATTAACAGTTATAGACGAAATAATCAATATAGTTAATATTGCTGATAAATTTTAACATTGACGGATTATCTCATTAAAAGTATTTCTTATTCTAGAAAATGAAAATATGTATAATGGTACAATTCAACATAAAGTGAAATACGCATTTTCAGAAAAAATTTTGTACAACACACATTAGAGATCTCTGCGTTACCGACTTCGTAATTGTTCAAAAAAAGGTTTATACAAAATAATTTCGTCAATGTTTGTGTATTGTATATTTAAAGATTCTTTAAGGATTCTTTACGTGAAAACTTTATGATTAGCAAATTCAAAAAATAACAAATTTCTAACTAAATAAGTATTTTTTTAGATGACGATTAATTTGTTAAACCTTTTTTTATGTTAATAGATGTTATTTATTACAAAAATGTTTTATTAGAACTTTAATAATTAATTATTGCGATTGCATATATTACTTTATTTTACCAAATAGTCATACAATCGAAAAATTAAAATATGTACACACAAATACTAATTACGCGTACAGTGCAATGACATCCAAAATTTGCAGAAATCGGCAAAGCTAACCCAACCCGAGGAGTTGATAGAGGGAGAACGAAGCCTAAACCGTCCTTACGTTCAAAATCCGCAAATCAGAAAAGCTCTTACATCCCCCTCCTCCCTCTCCTCTCCACTACTCGCGCATCAGTTACACAACTGGCAGCGCAATTTTTCACTTTTCCGCCTCCATCCGTCGAGTGGCCCGAAAACGTAACGTTCATTTTGCTCCTGTCCATATGCTTTCGATCACATTCGTAAGCTCGAACGCGCGATCTTACACGCGAGCAAGAGACGTCCCTGCGCTTTTCCGCCAGTCACTTTTGGATTTGTCTGCAAGCGGAGAGATGTTACGATGAACGCCAAGGACTTGTCGATCCTGTCGTACAAGGAGCTCCAAGCGCTTGCTGTCAAGTATCGTGTTCCCGGCAACATCAAGGTAAGTCACGAATTCTTCAAGAATTACTCGAACTTCGCTTTCTTTCGAATGTAACACTCCGCCGGCCGGTATCTCATTATTACAGACCGATGACGCGCGCGCTCCGCTCAGTTTTTCGGGCCCGCGAAAAAAAAAACGGCAACGCCGCCCTCCGAAAATGTTGCACGGCCGAAATTTTTATGACACTTGGATTGCTGGTTTTTGTTGAGAGTAGATTTGACGACGGACGACGGGTAACGTGAAATTTAGAGCTTTTTTCGAATGATTGTTAGGTTAAGAATCGTGTATTCTTAGTGCTTACCGATGAGGAGTTTGAAGTGATAAAAAAAAGCTTAGTTTTACGTGTAAAGATGAACGTCTGTGAAAATAATTACGTTTTTTGACGTAATTGTAAGATTGCTAAATTATGTCAATATAAATAAAATATTCACTTTCGAAAATTTTATAAGATTAAACAAATTATAAGTATTTTTACTCATTTTTTAATAGCATATTAACCGTTATTTTTTTATAATTTTGTTAGATTTTGGCCGCAGCTTTCTTTTCCTAAAGTCTAAAATTTTTTTGCTTTCTAATTTGGAATGCAAAGCATTCAAAGTATTCAGTAAAAATGGCTGTAAATGGCAACAATGTAAAATTAATTGTATAGCATAAGACTTCTTCTTTCTTCTCACTCTCTCATTGTTAAACAATTTAGGAGAATTCTAATTATATATTGAAATTTTTTTTTAAACAGAAAGATTTACTGGTAAAGATTCTTAATGCTGTCACAACTGGAAACAATTCAGAAGTTTCAAAGATACTTACAGATCTTAAGAAAAATCGCAAGAAAAGAACGAAACGAGCAAAAAATATGAAAGAAGATGACATTTCATTAAAGCTGGAAGTTAGCCACACACCTGATCTTTCTGTCCAACAAGATAATTATTTATTTCCAATGCAACAACAGCAGCAGCAGCAGCAATATCCATATCAATGGGTAAGACTCAAAAATAATACTTATGAAAGTTAAAAATTTTAACATGACCAATTAATCATTTAAAAAATAATAAAAAAGTTTAAAATTACTCATATTAACATTAAATCTTTTTGCATCCACTTATAGCTGAATACTTCACAGGTAGGAGCTGAAGAAGAAGTAAAGTGCAATTTGAGTTATAATGATATAAGACGAATCCTTTTTCTCAATTGTGATCGCAATAATAATCAAACATTGCTTGATGAGATTGTCGATCTGAGAACAGAAGCTACAGTATCAAATTATCAATCTAACTTGGGGACTAATACACTTATTACTAGTCCCAGGCAACAGCAGTCAGTAGCACAGCCTTCAACAAGTGATAGTGCTAGTAAAAAGATGAGCTTATTACTTAAAAAAATGCTGCAAGCTCCTGCTGGAGCTAATTTGGGCGAGATTGCTAGTCCAGTATCAAGTACGTATAAAAATTTAATTTTTTTTTTTCACAAAAATAGCTATAAACATTCAAAATCTAGATTTTTATTAGTTTTAAATTTAAATTTTTTCTTTCATTAATATTAATAATTCAATTAATATTAATAATTATCAAGACTTGCATGTTCATTTACTTTTTTCATGATATCAAGCTTTGACCAGTTTTTATCTTTTAATATCTCACTAATAATTAATTACATGTATTCTACTGAAAAAACGTTTATGTTTAAAAGTTTATTTTTCGATGTATTTTAGCTTGGCCTACGGATCCGTGTCGCGTAAGGGAACCATCCCCAGATAATTCGGAGACCATGAGCGCAAGATCTGATATAAACGAAAACGATGAAATCTGGCAGAATGACCTTACCCCTATACCAAGTTTATCCTGCACTTTTGAAAATGATCAAGGTTATCTAAACTCATATTGTCGACGTTCAAACGATATTTCTTATTACAGACCTTCGTTCGATAACGTTGGGGATCAAACAATATTGGTAAGCCAAAAATAAAATTTTTTAAAAAGAACGAAGAATTAATCGGTTAATATTAGATACTGTTTATAATAATAATATGAGCATAAAATGAATAATTTTTTTTTTTTGCCAGGGTTATGACCAGCAAAATAATCAGTATCAGTTCAGTTTTGCAACGCAAACTGATGCGCAAGAAAACTGTCGAAGTTGGCTTGCTTCTAATAGCCTTGACATGACGAATCCAGTGGATTACGAAACAACGTCGCCGTTGAAGCCAACACCTACTGCCGCGATTCATTATCAAAGTCCTGGAGATTCAGTCATGTTAAATTCAAGCCCTATTGACTCGTCGAATATTTTACAACAAAATTCTCAATTTTGTTTAACTAGTGATCCGTTATATACAGTAAGTATCCTATAATTTTTAAATTCCGTAATTTAAAATTTAAAAATAAATAAAAGATTCTAATTTTTCTGAAATCTAAATAATTAATAATTATTTAACAGAACCAAACAACGACTGCATTAGAGCCAAACGAGATATTGCCGGATATTCAATTTGATGTGTCGCAATATTACGAACTGTCCTCCAATACGGTCAGGACGCAAGAGCCACAGGATTATTACAGACAGTTATCCGCAGCCAGTGGCGCGGACACTTCTACATTCTCTCAGGACTTTTATGACAGTACGCAACAGCAACAGGTTTCGTTACCACAACCAACCGAGCAGTGCAACAATTCGAGTTATTCCGATTATACGCATCAATTGACTAGCCCAATATTTCACGTAGAGCTTGAGAATGCTTCGTTCGATTCGGGATATTATCAGCAGTCGAACAATCAAGAACAACAGCAGAACATGTCAGTTAATCAGTCGATAGTGACACCAGTGACAACAGCCACCGATCCGCTCCAGCCATTACAGGATCAACTTGAAAGTTTTGTGGGAATGCCAGCATCCTCAACTACTCAATATAATGCTGTTCCCACTTACGGTAAAAAGAAATTGCTGATTTTAATATTTCAAGTTCAAAAATTGCAATACTTTAAGTAACATATTAATTTAAAAAATGTTTTTTTTTTTTAAATGAAATATTACGACTGAAATTTTTTATATTTTTACTTGAATATAAAATTTTAGTTGAATTTATTTTTAGTTGAATTTTTTATTGAAAAAAATTGAAGAAAGCCAAAATTATTTTGTTTTGTATTATCTAATAATAGTATTTCAATACTTTTCTTTTATAACTATGATTAACATGCACTTATAAAAATGATAAACGAAATGTAATTTTTTATTTAAAGGTACTGGGGTCCTGGATAACTATTGGCCTCGTTGGTCCTACCTCGATAAGGACACTGTTGCTTCAAAAACAAACGGCCAGTCCTTAGAGCTCACTTTGAACCTTCGTACGTCGAATTGTAATGTAGATTTTTCAAAACTAAACGAGACTTGCTGTGTGTATAGCAATACTACACCAGTAATGACTTTACGCAAGGGTCTGAACTCTGTACCCTCCGTGTTTGAAAATAAGAGCTCCATCAGCACTGCGTTTAATAACGCAGAGGATAGACAGCACAATTTCATTCCAAACTGGCTGAAGTGCACCGACGAAACCAGCACTGATGTTAATAGTAACCGAAATAGTTTTACACCGACAAATTCAACGTGTTTAGCCGAATTTTCAACAAAGCAGCAACCAGAAGATTTAATATAAAGAGAAGAAATTAAGAGGATGCGTAATTGGATTTCTTTTAAAACATATATCTGCAAATCATTAATGGAAATCTGTGATTGAGTTTTTTTTTTTACAATCAAGCGCCTAAAACTTATTTATTCTACTAAATATAATTTATAAATTAGTTAGGTATTTAGCAATGTACAAAATTCAAAAAATTCTCTATCATAGATTTCCCTAGAACAAAAGTGTGAATACTTAAAGCTGGCGCTTTACAGTATGGTATTACTAATACTATATTTTTGCTATGTACTATATATATTTTTGATACTATTCACATTATTTTTATAAACATTTAGCAGTGGGAACTGTAGGTTTAAGATTAAGTTAAAAACTATAAGTCACCAATTAGACAAATCAAGCTAAATAGAGAAAACATGAATTCACGAAATGCACTTTAATATTTTTTGTTAATTTAAATAAAATTTATTAAAGTGCTATCAACTTCTTAAAATTTTGTTCTTGTAATACACGGAGACAAATTTTCCCGTAAAAATTGCTACAGTATCAATAAATAATCACTGACTGTTAAAACCAGAAAAATTATCATGCTTTGTAAGAAATTTTACTGGAAGATGTTGACCATCTAAGATCAATCTGTGATTGATTTATCAGAAACAAGTTATTTTCAAAATTTCTACAATATTTACTAGAATTCCGGATAAAAAAACATTGTATAAGAATATTTAAGAATTATGATTTAAAAATACTGTTCACCCTTAAATCTTTACAGATTTGAGATACAGTACCCAAACCATGTTACTAAAAAAGAATAAAATGTATACAACACAAATTGTATCAACATACAGTTCGTAAAAATGTACGATTCAGTGAAAATGAACTTTACCGACCAATGTTTATATAAAGCTTTAAAAAATAACGTAACACGATGATTTTATAATTATCACGTTAAAATATAAAAAAATCTACGTATGTCTACGTGCTAGACGATGTAAATTTTACCCTTACAATTTTTTTTAGTGAAAATAAAAAAATTCTAAAAAAATCAAGTGTATTGAACTAATTTTGTTATTACAATTGATTTCCATTTTAGAACTAATACACCAATCATGTAACTTAAATTTTGATAAACATTTTAAAATTAAGTTTTATTTGAAATTACTTTTCATTTCAAAAGAAATTTAAATCAGAAAATAATTAAGTGTAAAATAATTAAAACGCACGTATCTGCTGAGCAATACAAGCGATAAAAAAGAAGTATATAGTACATTTAAGCTTAAATATGTGTATGTTTTACGTGAAAAAGTGCAAACTTAATTTTGTGCTACGCTATTTTGAAGAAAGAAAATTATAAAGCTTTTAAGAAAAATTATCTGCTTAAAAAAATAAACTCTAAACATGCTATAAGTTGTGTTATTTTGTTTAAAAAAAATATGTTTGCGTATGAAGTTAATAAATAAGAATAATTCGAATAATAGTTTTAGAATCCTACGTTATATTGGATACTTAATATGAAGTTAAGTGCAACATTTGTTAAACTTTAGAAGGAGACTCAAATGATATTCGAACGAGTGTTTTTTTCTTTTTTGACAAAATTTATTCAATAATTTTCGAATATCCTTTGAGTCTCCTTCTAAAGTAAGTAAGATTAAACGTTCAAGCATCGAACGTTCGAGTCTTCGCATCGAAATGAACATTTGTTAAAGATTCTCATTTTACTTTATATGTATTTGTATAATTTTTTGAATTTTGTGTTTTATATTAATAAAGAATTTTGTAAGAGAAACTTTTCATTTCTTCTTGATTATTTATAAAACTAAAAAAAATTAATATCTTTCAGGAAAAATAGTAGATATTATAATTAAACTAAATTCTACTCTACGCGAAACGCAAATGCCTTACGATGCTGCAAATTGCTGGGACGAAAGCTCACCTGGAATCTGCTCAGGCTGGAATTGTTGCTTGATATAGTTGAAGACGCGCAGGGGAATGGAATCCCTACGTCGATGCTTGTAGATGATTTCACTGTCGGGAGTGGCGGATCCGCTACTGTCTCCCGCTCGACCCGTCACGTGCACGCTGTACATCTCAGCCAGACCGCAGCTGCAAGCTCTCTATCTCTCCCTCTGCGCATTACGAAATTCATGCTTGCGTGTGTCATTGCTGTACGTTATTCGGATCCGATTTATACGATCACATATCAACCGGCGCTTTAAATTTTTCATTGTGCTCTATTTTTCATTAAACGCTATAAAAGCATGCCGTTTGATTGTAAAGGATAAAGTTGATACGCGAATTGAAATTTTTCTAGGGCGTACTTTAACCTGCTCAATGGAAATGAATTTATTGATTATCTTATTTTGCAAGTTTAGAATTAAAGAAAAACATAAGAAATAAGTAAGTAAAGTAAGCAAACGTAAGAAAAATAATGAGAAAGTTAAAAATAAGTTTAAGTGCCAATTTAATAAGAGCGCATTGAAAACGATTTTGAAATTTTTTAAAGCGAAATCTCGAGCTTTTATACAGTAAAAAAAAAACAACGGAGTTGGAAATGAAAGATGGATATGCCAATGGAAAACTGAGTGTATTACACATGCTAATGAATTTTCTTCTGTATATTTGAAAAACAAGGCTGCTTTCTGCAATACTGGACGATAAATAATTTATTTGAATAAATATTTTATGAAAACCGTTTTTTCTCACAGTTAAGAAAATCCATAGCATAAAAAGCAAAAGTTTCTACATGTTTATTCTGTTTCTCAATGAGAGTATCAAACTAATTTCAATTTACTTTAATTTCTTAATTTCTTTTATGAAAAGTATTTTTTATTAATGTCCTGAAAAAAGCGACACACTTTTGCATTCATTAAGGTAAACTATTAAGAAAGCTTGTTAGCATTCATTTTAAATAATTTCATTAAAATAAAACATTATTCAATTTCAATGTGACGTATTAAATGAATGCACTTTTGCTTCAGTGCAAGCAAGATTAATTAACTCGCCCGCAATTCTTTGAAACTCAATAAATTAAACACGATCGTTTTGCTTGCAAACTAAAGCAGTTCATTGAATTGTAATTACGTTTATTTATTAAAAAGGAAATTATTGTGCTATCAGCTGAGGTTTGTGTTTAGCTTTCAGAACTAGCAGGACACCCAAAGGGAAACCTTCGGATGTCCTCCTTGTTCAGGTGCTGAGCACAAATCTCAGCTTATAGCAAAATGATCTCTTTTTAGTTACCCGAAGGTTTCCCTTCAGTGTTTATATGTCCTTACTATGTGTTTATCACTAGCGAGTTGCCTTTCGTCATCAATGTTTTATTCATTATTCAGTACTAATTTCAAACTGGCGATTATTGCGTCAAACCAAAATTCAAATAATATTTGTATGTGAATAGGCGCCAAAGGTGGAATTTTTCAAATTGATTTTATTGATACTTTAACTTCTTAATTTATTTTATAAAAAGTATTTTATTAGTGTCCTAAGAAAGTCGACACACAGTTTCGTTCATCAAGATAAACTATGAGGGAAGCTCGATAGCATTCACTTTAAATAATTTCATTAAAATTTAGTTCATAAGTCGTTTAGTTTATATCGAGCCAGACCAGCGATCAGGAAATTTTTCCTCTGCTGGGTTACCTTTTGTAACGTGATATTTATGTGCAATATTTATTTTTGTAAATTATTGTATATTTTCTACTCTGGTTTAATAAATAAATAAATAAATAAATAAAAAAAAAACATTGTTCAATTTCAATGGGACGCATTAAATGAATGCACTTTTGCTTCAGTGCAAGCAAGATTAATTTACTCTCCTGCAATTCTTTGAATCTCAATCAATTAAACATGAGCGTTTCGCTTGCAAATTAAAGCTTTCGTTGAATTGTAATTGCGTTTATTTACTTGTTAAATGTATTTACTTTTTAATAGTGCTACATGTCAAAGACACTATAAAAGATAATATAGTATGTGGCGCCATGCCTAAGGTAAAGGTGATCCAATTTTGGCAAGAACCTACAACCGCAAAGTTTTTAACATTAAACTAAATAAAAGTAAATAGTCAGGAAGGATATTGTTAGGACCGATGAAAGTATTACTTTGTGAATAAGGAGAAACTCAAAAGCAAGGCAAACATTTCTGTGAACAAATGCAAAAGATGGTAAAAGCTGGTACGTCCAATTCGCCACTTGAGAAATAAACCCAAACAATAGTAGATGATGCCGTGCAGGTAAACACAGAATTTACTGTCCGAAAAGAGAGATTCATGCAGCTGCAATTGCAGGCGGAGAATCTAATAAATATTAGAAGCTCAACTTAGGTGATTAATTTAATCGGGATAAAGTAACGTAAACGATCCTTGCAAAGTAACCACGATTTTTCGTTGTTTCGTCATATTTTAACAAACTTGTAAAGAGGACATAAAAAGCCAGCGCTAAACGTTTAAAATAATGCAAAACGAGAAAAGCCGAGCCGAAAAGGCGATTTTCTTCGTTAAAACTTCGCGGCCGCTCCCCGAAAATCGGCGACTTTCGGTTCATGTTTAATAAATTGAGTTAAATCTCGAGGAAATGTGTCCCGAGGGCGAAATTAAACTTGCTTAAATTAAAGTAGGGCCGCGCGCACTTAACGCGTTTGCCGCAGTATTGTCCTGTGTGTATTAAAAATTTTTGTTTTCATTAAACTATTTGGGAGAGCTGCGCTACCGAATTCGCAAATTAGAGGAGGCTTACATGTAAAACAAATTAAAAGTACGAGCAGTTGTCGTGTAAAACTGTTGCTTTAAGTCAACCAAAAGAATTTTTGTATCAAAATACTACTAGAGGTGTAATATTAGATTAATAAAACTCTTTCTGTTTAGTGTTATACGTATAAAATTTTTAAGTTTGGTTTCAATTAGCGGCGTCGGCCGGCTGTGCAGCCAACGCCTAAAAAAATTTATTCAAATCGTATAGATTTGAATAACTATGAGATCTTTTGCTTACCCTAACTTAAAACTAATGAGACCATTGCTTGAAAGCTGATGGTTGTGCTTAGCACGTGAGCAAACAAGATTCCCCAAGGTTTCCCTTGGGAAACCCTGTTTGATGTCGAGCTACGATCGTTGCTGGGTTTATATGTCCTTTCTTCGCGTTTATCATTTGCGAGTTGCCTTTCGTCATCTAGAGTTTAATTCGTTTGTCAGTAATAATTTGACATTAGCGACTATTGCTTTAGGTCAAACTAAAATTCAAAAAGTATTGAATAGGCGCCAAAGTTTGAATTTTTTCGATTGATTTGTTTAGTTTAAGAATATAAAATAGATATTATTAAACATATTAATTAAACCGTAAATTTATTAAAATAGATTAAATTAAAATAAATATGAAAAAGTTTAGTCGTGCGTTTATGAATCAATTTAATGTTAATTTTTATTTTTATTGTGTATAGTTTTTCTTGCATAGTATTTTTTATCTTATAAAAATGAAACTCCCAAGAAAAAAAAAGATATTTATTTTTTTATGAAAGTATTATACATTACTCTGTAAAGTATCGCTTTGACGTGATTTCATAATTTAATAAGATAATAAATTACAACGCATATAAAACGAACTAAAGCTGTGAAGTTTATTTATGTGATTCCGAGTTGCTGTATTATACATGACTAGAGAATTCGCGAGATGGAGGCTATTGTTGAAAGATGACACAAACTTGGCCATTTACTGCGGCTTTGTCAAGATTTTGTGGTTGCAGAATTCGTACTGCCTCATTTCTGAAGATTAATTAAAATAGTTCTAATATTAGCTATCGTTCGGATTGTAATGCTTTAATTAAGTTTTTAAAACAGTCACCAGTTATCCATCGTTCTACCAGTTTCTAAACTCTTGTAGCTTGTACATCAATTGAAATTATACCGATTAACGATTTTCGTTATTGATTATTAATTCTGCCGTTGCCGCTTTAAAAGCTTACTTAAACAATTTATTAATTATTGAAAAAGATTGTAAAAAACCTACTAATTAACAGTTATAGACAAAATAATCAATATAGTTAATATTGCTGATAAATTTTAACATTGACGGATTATCTCATTAAAAGTATTTCTTATTCTAGAAAATGAAAATATGTATAATGGTACAATTCAACATAAAGTGAAATACGCATTTTCAGAAAAAATTTTGTACAACACACATTAGAGATCTCTGCGTTACCGACTTCGTAATTGTTCAAAAAAAGGTTTATACAAAATAATTTCGTCAATGTTTGTATATTGAACATTTAAAGATTCTTTAAGGATTTCTTACGTGAAATCTTTATTATTAGCAAATTCAAAAAATGACGATTAACTTGTTAAACCTTTTTTTATTTTAATAAATGTTATTTATTATAAATGTTTTACACGCAGCTGCAATTGCAGGATGCACCTTATTAATTTATAATTACTTTAAGACTATATTTGCTAATTTTATATATTTTAAATATTTAAGGTTTAATAATCTGACTGGTAATATATGTTAAAGACGTGTTTCCTACGAACCGAATAAAAATTTAAAAGCTGTAAATATCATTTGACAAATGCAGATATAGTTCATTAAAAAAATAATTGTTTAAAACATGGAAAGTTTTTTGTTTTTCATTTAATTTTAATTTGGAAGGTTTCATTTTCTTCCATATTCAATTGCTACAGTATCAATAAATAATCACTGACTGTCAAAACCAGAAAAATTATCATGCTTTGTAGGAAATTTTACTGGAACATGTTGACCATCTAAGATCAATCTGTGATTGATTTATCAGAAACAAGTTATTTTCAAAATTTCTACAATATTTACTAGAATATTTCTAAATTCCGGGTAAAAAAAAACATTGTATAAAAATATTTAAGAATTATGATTTAAGAATACTGTTCACCCTTAAATCTTTACAGATTTGAGATTCAATATATACCCAAACCATGTTACTAAAAAAGAATAAAGTGTATACAACATAAATTGTATCAACATACCGTTCATAAAAATTTAGGATTCAGTAAAAATGAACTTTACTGACCAATGTTTATATAAAGCTTTAAAATATAACGTAACACGATGATTTTATAATTATCACGTTAAAATATAAAAAAATCTACGTATTTCTACGCGTTAGACGATGTAAATTTTACCCATACAATTTTTTTTTAGTGAAAATAAAAAAAATTCTAAAAAAATCAAGTGTATTGAACTAATTTTTTGTTATTAGAATTGATTTCCATTTTAAAACTAATACACCAATCATATAATTTAAATTTTGATAAACATTTTAAAATTAAGTTTTATTTGAAATTACTTTTCATTTCAAAAGAAATTTAAATCAGAAAATAATTAAGTGTAAAATAATTAAAACGCACGTATCTGCTGAGCAATACAAGCGATAAAAAAGAAGTATATAGTACATTTAAGCTTAAATATGTGTATGTTTTACGTGAAAAAGTGCAAACTTAATTTTGTGTTACACTATTTTGAAGAAACATGCTATACGTTGTGTTGTTTCGTTTAAAAAATTAATAAATAAGAATAATTCGAATAATAGTTTGTCAACATTTTATGGTTGTAGAATACATACTGCCTGATTTCTGAAGATTAATCTTGTAAAGAGTACATAAAAAGCCAGCGCTAAACGTCGAAATTACAAAGTGAAATTATTCAATTAAGCGATCCCTTTGATCTTTACCAAATTAAATTTTGTTAATTAAAATAACTTTGTAAGTAAAAACAAAATTTAAATTGAACCAATTATCACTGGGCTTAATTGTATTTTTTAATTACAAACCGTTCCATTTTTTTATACACAGAATATATAAATAATTATAACGTCAATTGCGGTACCATTTCTATAAATATAACCTATACAGCAGCGTTCATTTTTTAATACTCCAAATTCGCTAATTGCTCTTAAACATTGCGACCTAATTTTCTTACCCAAAGTTATATTTCGACGTGCCTCATTAAAATTGAAAATAATGCAAAACGAGAAAAGTCGCGCCGAAAAGGCGATTTTCTTCGTTAAAACTTCGCGGCCGCTCCCCGTAAATCGGCGACTTTCGGTTCATGTTTAATTGAGTTAAGTCTCGGGCAAATGCGCCCCGAGGGGTAAATTAAACTTGCTTAAATTAAAGTAGGACCTCGCGTACTTAGCGCATTTCCCGCAGTATTGTTCTGTGTGTATTAAAAATTTTTGTTTTCATTAAACTATTTGGGAGAGCCGCGCTGCTGAATTCGCAAATTAGAGGAGGCTTACATGTAACACAAATTAAAAGTACGAGCAGTTGCCGTGGAAAGTTTGCAGTTATGTTTTTGGGAAGGAAAATGTTGCTTGAATTTGCGTGACGTTAAAATCTTGATGAAATATAAATGACGCATAAAAACAGTTATTGTATTATTGTATATTTATATTATGAATTTTCTTTTGAATTCTTTTTGAAAAAACTGTAAATATGTACGAAGTACGATTAAACGTAATTATTATTTGACTGCATAGACGTCAATATTTATAATTATGAAAATTTAATTTTGTTAATTAATCAAACATTCAATTAGCAAATAACTTTATTTCGCTTAAAATTTCCCAATTATCTCTTTTCTTGTTAACCACAAGAGAAATACGTTTTGTAAAATATCAATTGTGAAAAGCCTATTATAATAAAATTAATAATGTATGAAACATGGGCATTATAATACATAAACAGGTCGTTTCAATTATGATGAAATTAATTTAAAAATGAATTACTCGATCGTATGATACGAATTAACAACGAACGATGCATTGACACACTTTTTATAATGAAAATTGATTTGAAAATGAATTAGGACATTTTTTTCAATATTATCTTATAAAATAAAAGTTATTCTTATTAGTAAATGTAAAAATATAATTTTTCATTATAATAAAGACACTTTTAATATTTTGTCCTATTACACAATTGAAATATTTAGACGTTTCAGTTCCAAATTAACAATCGCGCAAAAAATTGTTCATTTAAACATTTAATCACCAACAACAATACAAAATACTCTTAACCGTATAAATTTCCTCAAAGCAACCAAACTGCAACTCAGCTTCTACATAATTAAATCCAAAACCGTACGACACCGCACAAAAGGAACACCCGCGCAAAAGAAGCACAAAAAGCATCCCGAACGCCGATGAATCGCGCGGAAGCTAATCCACACCGCGTTGACCCCGATGTAAACAACGGACCGCCGGCAGATATAACATATTGATACATCCACCTGCGGGCAATTAGGCTAAAAGCGCTCCCCGGTAAATTAAAAAAAAAAAAAATAGGGCTCCACAACGCAGGACTCACCTCTGCCCACTCCGCGCGCCGCTTCCTTCCTCCAGGGGGTGGCGAAAAGAACCGCAGTCGTCGGCCGTCCGCGCGAAACTCGGCCAGCTGAGCCGCTCGCACGCCGCTGCCTGCACATGCCGCGCTGCGAGTCGCGAGAGCAAAGGGGGAGGAATAAAAAAAAAAAAGAAGTAAAAGAGAGCCGGGGGGACACAGAGCCGCTCTATGCAGATGTGCTCGAGAGCACACATCTCTCTTTCTGCCTCTCTCTGTTGTTGTTACCGTGCCGTTCCGTTGCGTTCAGCTGCATCTTTAATGAGGTCCTTCACTGCGCCGAGTCTAATTATTCCACCGCGGGCAAATGCGCATTCTCGAGGTGCCGCCGGCTTCTCTCTCTCTCTCTCTCTCTCTCTCGCGTCTATGGGGCGACTTTGACCCCTTTCGGGGAGGTAGTAGGTTATTTTTGAGGAGGTGCGACCTGGTGGTTCGGGAGGGTTTTGGGAACGAGGAAAATGCACGGGGAGGAGGGAGCAAACGACGAAATGTAGCTGTTGAGTTTCTAAAGCAGCCTCTTTGTTAGAACACTTTTTTTCAGTTTTCTGGGCGCAGTGCTACGTCTTTTAAAAAGAATGGCCGAAACTACTTTTTAGATTACTGGCTCTTCTAAGCGTGCTCTACTTAAATTACGAACAATAAAAAAGCGCGAAAATACACGTGTGGCGTTCGTCGAGAATTTAAAATTTTGAGTGATAATTCTGGAATTATTTGCGCCAAAAACGTTATTTGTTATAAGTAAAACAGATATTTAATTGCGCGTTTCAATTCAGGAGCAACGTGATTGCTTAATAATAAAATCTTCAAAATGTAACTATTAAATAATTGTTATAACTTCATTTAATTCAATTAACTTTATTTACAGCCCCAAGGTAGATCTCGCCATCCAAAAAGTCAACGCCGGGTGTCTCATCGAGCTTCTACTTCCCGAAATAAGCACGTTCCGGAGATTTCTCGAAAAGAGGCTTCAAACTACGTATTTTCAGATGTATATACTTTCGACTTTAACGCTCCGTCGAGTGCATATCCCGTAAAACACTTTGCGAATTATGATGACCTCGGATGCACTCGCGCTTCTCCCGACGTTTGCACCCGACGAAAATCGAATGTCTTAACCGACGGATCGGTCGTTTAATTCGCTGCCAAAGTGAACAATAAAAAAAAAGACAGCGTATATCGTCATCGCCAAAATGTCATCCAACCAATTCACCGAAAACAAAAAAATAACACAAACACACCGAGCTCGTCGCGCTTCGTTTATATTTAGATCTCTCCCTCTCTCTCTCTCTCTCTCTGTCGCCTCGGGCTCCGCTGCTTTATCAATTAGAGAAGCTGCGCCTCTCGCGCTCGCTTTGTCCTCCACTCGGGCAAGATAAAGCGCGCCGCGAGCACACCGCGCGCCGAGATGCGGACCGCGTCGAGGTGACTGACATCCTTCTGCTTCCGCGCGCGCGACTTTCTTGCGCGACGCTAAGAATCGCAGGCGGCTCTCTGCTTCTCGCAGAGGCCTCGGAGAGAGTTGAGTTCGGGCCTTTTTCGAGGTGAGATCGTCGGTTGGGGCGAGCGGATTCGAGGGATTTAGGAGGGGAAGTTGGAGTTTTTTTTGGTGTTATTTTTGGGGGAGAGGAGGTGGATAGATAAAGTATCGAAAAAGAGTATTTATAATATTATTTACTTTATTTCTTGCATGATTTTTCACCTGAATTTGATTTCATTTAATTCATTCGCTAAGTTAAGCAGGCTTTTATTAACTTGCACATAAAATATACAAAAAGAGCATTTACACAGTGTATTAGTAACTTTTATTTCTACTATAATATGTACTCAATTTATCGTACTTGTTTAAACTGCAAATGCAAACATAAAACAAGCGTATCAAGATCGAGCCGATATCGAGAAGCGAAAAATGATATTGTAAGACGTGATTTATGCCGTTGAATCTCGGCTCGGAAAATTATTGCTTACTCACAGGAGCGACGTGAATTTTAATGAGAAACGTAAACAGACGACAGCGGCGAGTTATTTATATGCCTCTAAAACTTTATATAAATTATACGCCGCCGCGTAAATCTCGGAGTAATTAGCTTGAATTATTTTTCAAATTTGCACTTCGTATTCACGCTGCGGCGGAGAGGTGAAATATCTTACATTTGCTTTTTGTTTTTTTTGGGGAAAAGTTTTATTTAAAACTGTAAGTAAGCGTTATTTATAATAAATCCTGTAGAATATTTTATTAATTGCAGCAACTAATGCTTTATCTGATTTTTAACTTCGTTCGGTAAAAATTGATATCGATAACATACGGAGAAAAAGCCATCTGCACAACTTAAGTAGTCAATATCTGCGTATAGTCAGACGAATCACAAAACAGTATTTTCTTTCATGTTTTTCTCTGATTAGTTTTGTCATCTATTCTACAGCAATACGTACATACTTAACAGTATATTTAATCCAAAGAACGTTTTACATTATTTTTAAAAACGTTACTCGTATTTAAAGACAATTTTATCAATTTGACACGTTTCATCCGCAAGTCTTCGGTGCGAGCCGCAACAAACTTTTGCGACGGTGCTCGATTTCATAAATCATAAAAAAGTAGCCCGGCAATTTTCTAGTACATTTACCGGCGCTCTCTTTATTATTGCCGCGCGTGCCGCTGGCTCGAGCTCGAAATCCATTGTTCGTTTACACTGCGACGTCGACGTTGCTTACATTTCTTCAGTTTTCTCAGTTTTTTGTATTCTTTTCGATTTCACACTCCAGTAAATTTAATGGGTGGAAAAAAAATGCAACCCGGCCGCATCGCCGTGAAACAAAAGTGTTTTTCGACATAAGGAAAATTTTTTGAAAAATGGAAGATTCGTATAAGACATTAAAGTTTATTTCATAAATATTTTTAATGTACCTGTAGAGAATTTTCGTAAAGTTATTATTTATGTGTAAATGATTAATTATGAGTTTATACATTTGTAGATTTTGTGCAAGCATTCTTCAAAACAGTCTTAACAATTATACACTGAAAAAAAAGATTAGTTACTTCAACTAAATATTTAGTAAAATGATTTAGTAGAGTCCTCTTTAGTTGAA